>CM024642.1:23325691-23488191 GCA_014182715.1 Eucalyptus cloeziana
GTGCGGCATCCGCATTGCACAGACACCGATCAAAAAGCAACGCGAAGAACGAATAGAGTAAAGAGAGAGAGAGAGAACCGAGATGCTGGGGTAACGCTGGCGCCGGCAAGGGGGGGCCGATCGGAGAGAGAGGTGCGGCGTCTGCATGCAACGCCGGCGGCGGCAAAGGGTGGCCGATCGGAGGGAGAGGTGCGGCGTCTGCATTGCGCAGAGACCGATCAAAAAGCGACGTTTAGAACGAATAGAGTAAAGAGAGAGGGAGAACCGAGATGTCAGGGCAACGCCTGGTGGCAAGTGAGGCGGATCGAGGGACAGTGCGGCGTCTGCATTGGACAGAGATACCAATGAAAAAGCGACGCGAAGAACGAATAGACTAAATAGAGAGAGAGAACCGAGATGCTGGGGCAACGTCGGTGGCGGCGAGGGGGGGCGGATCGGAGGGAGAGGTGCGGCGTCTGCATTGCATAGAGACCGATCAAAAAGCGACGCGAAGAATGAATAGAGTAAAGAGAGAGAGAGAACCGAGATGCTAGGGCAACGCCAGCGGTGGCAAGTGGGGGCGGATCGGGAGAGGTGCGGCGTCCGCATTGGGAGAGGTGCGGGTTCAAAAGAGACCAATCAAAAAGCGACGCGAAGAATGAATAGAGTAAATAGAGAGAGAGATAACCGAGATGCTGGGGCAACGCCGGTGGCGGGAAGGTGGGGCGGATCGGAGGGAGAGGTGTGGCCTCTGCATGCAACGCCCGAGGCGGCAAGGGGGGCCGATTGGAGGGAGAGGTGCGCGTCCGCATTTCACGAGACCGATCAAAAAGCGATGCGAAGAACGAATAGAGTAAAGAGAGAGAGAGAACCGACATGCTGGGGCAACGCCGGCGGTGGCAAGTGGGGGCAGATCGGAGGGAGAGGTGCGGCGTCTGCATTTGACAAAGAGACCAATCAAAAATCGACGCGAAGAACGAATAATGTAAATAGAGAGAGAGAGAGAGAGAGAGAGAGAGAGAGAGAAGAGACAGAGAGAAATTGAGATGTTGGGGCAACGCCGGTGGCAAGGGGGGCGGATCGGAGGGAGAGGTGCGGCCCCATGCAACGCCGGCGACTGGCAAGAAGGGGGCCGATCGGAGGGAGAGGTGCGGCCCGCATTGCACAGAGACCGATTAAAATGCGACGCAAAGAACAAATAGAGTAAAGAGAGGGAGAGAGAACCGAGATGCTGGGGTAACTCTGGTGGCGGCAAGGGGGGCGGATTGGAGGGAGAGGTGCGGCGTCTGCATGCAACGCCGGCGTTGGCAAGTGAGTGCGGATCGGAGGGAGAGGTGCGGCGTCTGCCTACAACGCCGGCGCCAGCAAGGGGGGGCCGATCGGAGGGAGAGGTGCGGCATCTGCATTGCACAGACACCGATCAAAAAGCAACGCGAAGAACGAATAGAGTAAAGAGAGAGAGAGAGAACCGAGATGCTGCAACGCCGGTGGCGGCAAGGGGGGGCCGATCGGAGGGAGAGGTGCGGCGTCTGCATGCAACGCCGGCGGCGGCAAAGGGTGGCCGATCGGAGGGAGAGGTGCGGCGTCTGCATTGCGCAGAGACCGATCAAAAAGCGACGCTTAGAAGGAATAGAGTAAAGAGAGAGGGAGAACCGAGATGCTGGGGCAACGCCTGTGGTGGCAAGTGGGGGCGGATCGGAGGGACAAAAAGGCGGCGTCCGCATTGGACAGAGAGACCAATGAAAAAGCGACGCGAAGAACGAATAGACTAAATAGAGAGAGAGAAACCGAGATGTCGGGGCAACGCCGGTGGCGGCGAGGGGGGGCGGATCGGAGGGAGAGGTGCGGCGTCTGCATTGCATAGAGACCGATCAAAAAGCGACGCGAAGAATGAATAGAGTAAAGAGAGAGAGAGAACCGAGATGCTAGGGCAACGCCAGCGGTGGCAAGTGGGGGCGGATCGGGGGGAGAGGTGCGGCGTCTGCATTGGACAGAGAGACCAATCAAAAAGCGACGCGAAGAATGAATAGAGTAAATAGAGAGAGAGATAACCGAGATGCTGGGGCAACGCCGGTGGCGGGAAGGTGGGGCGGATCGGAGGGAGAGGTGTGGCGTCTGCATGCAACGCCCGAGGCGGCAAGGGGTGGCCGATTGGAGGGAGAGGTGCGGCGTCTGCATTTCACAGAGACCGATCAAAAAGCGATGCGAAGAACGAATAGAGTAAGGAGAGAGAGAGAATGGACATGCTGGGGCAACGCCGGCGGTGGCAAGTGGGGGCAGATCGGAGGGAGAGGTGCGGCGGCCCGCATTTCACAACGAGACCAATCAAAAAGCGACGCGAAGAACGAATAAAGTAAATAGAGAGAGAGAGAGAGAGAGAGAGAGAGAGAGAGAGAGAGAGAGAGAGAGAGAGAGAGAGAGAGAGAAGAGAAGAGATGTCGGGCAAGCCTGTGGCGGCAAGGGGGCGGATCGGAGGGAGAGGTGCGGCGTCTGCATGCAAAGCCGGCGGCGGCAAGGGGGGGCCGATCGGAGGGAGAGGTGCGGCGTCTGCATTGCACAGAGACCGATTAAAATGCGACGCGAAGAACAAATAGAGTAAAGAGAGGGAGAGAGAACCGAGATGCCGGGGTAACTCCTGGGCAAAGAAGGGGGCGGATTGGAGGGAGAGGTGCGGCGTCCGCATGCAACGCCAGGCGGCAAAGGGTGGCCGATCGGAGGGAGAGGTGCGGCGTCTGCATTGCACAGAGACCGATCAAAAAACGACGCGAAGAACGAATAAAGTAAAGAGAGAGAGAGAACCGAGATGTCAGGGGCAAGGTCATGAGGCAAGTGGGGGCGGACGAGGGATGAGTGTGTGGCGTCTGCATTGGACAGAGAGACCAATGAAAAAGCGACGCGAAGAATGAATAGACTAAAGAGAGAGAGAGAGAGAACCAATACGCTGGGGCAACGCCGGTGGCGGCAAGGGGGGGCGAATCGGAGGGAGAGGTGCGGCGTCTGCATTGCACAGACACCGATCAAAAAGCAACGCGAAGAACGAATAGAGTAAAGAGAGAGAGAGAGAACCGAGATGTTGGGGTAACGCCGGTGGCGGCAAGGGGGGGCGGATCGGAGGGAGAGGTGCGGCGTCTGCATGCTATGCCGGCGGCGGCAAAGGGTGGCCGATCGGAGGGAGAGGTGTGGCGTCTGCATTGCATAGAGACCGATCAAAAAGCGACGCGAAGAACGGATAGAGTAAAGAGAGAGAGAGAACTGAGATGCTAGGGCAACGCCAGCGGTGGCAAGTGGGGGCGGATCGGAGGGAGAGGTGCCGCGTCTGCATTGGACAAAGAGACCAATCAAAAAGTGACGCGAAGAACGAATAGAGTAAATAGAGAGAGAGAGAGAACCGAGATGTCAGGCAACGCCAGCGGTGGCAAGTGGGGGCGGATCTGAGGGAGAGGTGCGGCGTCTGCATTGGACAGAGAGACCAATCAAAAAGCGACGCAAATAAAGAATAGGGTAAATAGAGAGAGAGACAACCGAGATGCTAGGGTAACGCCGGTGGCGGCAAGGGGGGGCGGATCGGAGGGAGAGGTGCGGCGATGCGAATGCAACGCCGGCGGGCGGGCAAGGGTGGGCCGATCGGAGGGAGAGTTGCGGCATCTGCATTGCACAGACACCGATCAAAAAGCGACGCGAAGAACGAATAGAGTAAAGAGAGAGAACACCGAAATGCTGGGGCAACGCCGGCGGTGGCAAGTGGGGGCGGATTGGAGGGAGAGGTGCGGGTTCTGCATTCGACAAAGAGACCAATCAAAAAGCGACGCGAAGAACGAATAAAGTAAATAGAGAAAGAGAGAGAGAGAGAGAGAGAGAGAGAGAGAGAGAGAGAGAGAGAACCGAGATGCTGAGGCAACGCCGGTGGCGGCAAGGGGGGCGGATCGGAGGGAGAGGTGCAGCGTCTACATGCAACGCTGGCAGCAGCAAGGGGGGCCCTATCGCAGGGAGAGGTGCGGCGTCTGCATTGCACAGAGACCGATCAAAAAGCGATGCGAAGAACGAATAGAGTAAAGAGAGAGAGAGAACCGACATGCTGAGGCAACGCCGGCGGTGGCAAGTGGGGGCAGATCGGAGGGAGAGGTGCGGCGTCTGCATTTGACAAAGAGACCAATCAAAAAGCGACGCGAAGAACGAATAAAGTAAATAGAGAGAGAAAGAGAGAGAGAATTGAGATGTTGGGGCAACGCCGGTGGCGGCAAGGGGGGCGGATCGGAGGGAGAGGTGCGGCGTCTGCATGCAACGCCGGCGGCGGCAAGGGGGGGCCGATCGGAGGGAGAGGTACGGCGTCTGCATTGCAAAGAAACCGATCAAAAAGCGACGCGAAGAACGAATTGAGTAAAGAGAGAGAGAGAACTGAGATGCTAGGGCAACGCCGGCGGTGGCAAGTGGGTGCGGATCGGAGGGAGAGGTGCGGCGTCTGCCTACAACGCCGGCGCATGCAAGGGGGGGCCGATCGGAGGGAGAGGTGCGGCGTCTGCATTGCACAGACACCGATCAAAAAGCAACGCGAAGAACGAATAGAGTAAAGAGAGAGAGAGAGAACCGAGATGCTGGGGTAACGCCGGTGGCGGCAAGGGGGGGCGGATCGGAGGGAGAGGTGCGGCGTCTGCATGCAACGCCGGCGGCGGCAAAGGGTGGCCGATCGGAGGGAGAGGTGCGGCGTCTGCATTGCGCAGAGACCGATCAAAAAGCGACGCTTAGAACGAATAGAGTAAAGAGAGAGAGAGAACCGAGATGCTGGGGCAACACCGGTGGTGGCAAGGGGGGGCGGATCGGAGGGACAGGTGCGGCGTCTGCATTGGACAGAGAGACCAATGAAAAAGCGACGCGAAGAACGAATAGACTAAATAGAGAGAGAGAGAACCGAGATGCTGGGGCAACGCCGGTGGCGGCGAGGGGGGGCGAATCGGAGGGAGAGGTGCGGCGTCTGCATTGCATAGAGACCGATCAAAAAGCGACGCGAAGAATGAGTAGAGTAAAGAGAGAGAGAGAACCGAGATGCTAGGGCAACGCCGGCAAGCAAGTGGGGGCGGATCGGGGGAGAGGTGCGGCGTCTGCATTGGACAGAGAGACCAATCAAAAAGCGACGCGAAGAACGAATAGAGTAAATAGAGAGAGAGATAACCGAGATGCTGGGGCAACGCCGGCGGTGGCAAGTGGGGGCAGATCGGAGGGAGAGGTGCGGCGTCTGCATTTGACAAAGAGACCAATCAAAAAGCGACGCGAAGAACGAATAAAGTAAATAGAGAGAGAGAGAGAGAGAGAGAGAAGAGAGAGAGAGAGAGAGAGAGAGAGAGAGAGAGAGAGAGAATTGAGATGTCCGGTGGGCGGCAAGGGGGGCGGATCGGAGGGAGAGGTGCGGCGTCGCATGCAACGCCGGCGACGGGGGCCGATCGGAGGGAGAGGTGCGGCGTCCGCATTGCAAAGAGACCGATTAAAATGCGACGCGAAGAACAAATAGAGTAAAGAGAGGGAGAGAGAACCGAGATGCTGGGGTAACTCCGGTGGCAGCAAGGTGGGCGGATTGGAGGGAGAGGTGCGGCGTCTACATGCAACGCCGGCGGCGGCAAAGGGTGGCCGATCGGAGGGAGAGGTGCGGCGTCTGCATTGCACAGAGACCGATCAAAAAACGACGCGAAGAACGAATAAAGTAAAGAAGAGAGAGAACCGAGATGCTGGGAGAAGGTCGGCGGAGGCAAGTGGGGGCGGATCGGAGGGAGAGGTGCGGGGCGTCCGCATTGGACGAGAGACCAATGAAAAGCGACGCGAAGAATGAATAGACTAAAGAGAGAGAGAGAGAGAGAGATGTCCAATACGCTGGAGCAAGGGCGGCGGTGGCGGCGGGGGCGACCTGGAGGGAGAGGTGCGGCGTCTGCATGCTATGCCGGCGGCGGCTAAGGGTGGCCGATCGGAGGGAGAGGTGTGGCGTCTGCATTGCATTGAGACCGATCAAAAAGCGACTCGAAGAACGGATAGAGTAAAGAGAGAGAGAGAACTGATATGCTAGGGCAACGCCGGCGGTGGCAACCGGGGGCGGATCGGGGGGAGAGGTGCGGCGCGCCCGCATTGGACAAAGAGACCAATCAAAAAGTGACGCGAAGAACGAATAGAGTAAATAGAGAGAGAGAGAACCGAGATGCTGGGGCAACGCCAGCGGTGGCAAGTGAGGGCGGATCGGAGGGAGAGGTGCGGCGTCCGCATTGGACAAGACCAATCAAAAAGCGACGCAAATAAAGAATAGGGTAAATAGAGAGAGAATCGAGATGCTGGGGTAATGCCGATGGCGGCAATGGGGGCGGATCGGAGGGAGAGGTGCGGCGTCCGAATGCAACGCCGCCGGCCGGCAAGGGGGCCGATCGGAGGGAGAGTTGTGGCGTCTGCATTGCACAGACACCGATCAAAAAGCGACGCGAAGAACGAATAGAGTAAAGAGAGAGAACACCGAAATGCTGGGGCAACGCCGGCGGCAGCAAGTGGGGGCAAGTGAGGGCGGATTGGAGGGAGAGGTGCGGGTTCTGCATTCGACAAAGAGACCAATCAAAAGCGACGCGAAGAACGAATAAACTAAATAGATAGAGAGAGCGAGATAAAGAGAGAGAGAGAGAATGAGAGAGAAAGAGAGAGAGAGAGAGAACCGAGATGAGAGAACCGAGATGTCGGGGCAACGCCGGTGGCGGCAAGGGGGGCGGATCTGAGGGAGAGGTGCGGCGCCCGCATGCAACGCCCGGAGGCAAAGAAGGGGGCCCTATCGGAGGGAGAGGTGCGGCGTTGCATTGCACGAGACCGATCAAAAAGCGACGCGAAGAACGAATAGAGTAAAGAGAGAGAGAGAACCGAGATGCTGGGGCAACGCCGGTGGTGGCAAGTGGGGGCGGATCGGAGGGACAGGTGCGGCGTCTGCATTGGACAGAGAGACCAATGAAAAAGCGACGCGAAGAACGAATAGACTAAATAGAGAGAGAGAGAACCGAGATGCTGGGGCAACGCCGGTGGCAAGGGGGCGGATCGGAGGGAGAGGTGCGGCGTCTGCATTGCATAGAGACCGATCAAAAAGCGACGCGAAGAACGAATAGAGTAAATAGAGAGAGAGATAACCGAGATGTGAGGGCAACAAGAAAGCGCCGAATGGTGGCGGGAAGGGGGCGGGGGGCGGATCGGAGGGAGAGGTGTGGCGTCTGCATGCAACGCCCGAGGCGGCAAGGGGTGGCTAATTGGAGGGAGAGGTGCGGCATCTGCATTTCACAGAGACCGATCAACAAGCGATGCGAAGAATGAATAGAGTAAAGAGAGAGAGAGAACCGACATGCTGGGGCAACGCCGGCGGTGGCAAGTGGGGGCAGATCGGAGGGAGAGGTGCGGCGTCTGCCTTTGACAAAGAGACGCGAAGAACGAATAAAGTAAATAGAGAGAGAGAGAGAGAGAGAGAGAGGAGAGAGAGAGAGAGAGAGAGAGAGAGAGAGAGAGAGAGAGAGAGAGAGAGAGAATTGAGATGTCGGGGCAACGCCGGTGGCGGAAGGGGGCGGATCGGAGGGAGAGGTGCGGCGGCCGATGCAACGCCGGCGGCAAGGGGGGATCGGAGGGAGAGGTGCGGCGTCTGCATTGCACTGAGACCGATTAAAATGCGACGCGAAGAACAAATAGAGTAAAGAGAGGGAGAGAGAACCGAGATGCTGGGGTAACTCCGGTGGCGGCAAGTGGGGGCGGGGCTGACAGTGGAGAGGTGCGGGGGCGGATTGGAGGGAGAGGTGCGGCGTCTCGCATGCAACGCCGGCGGCGGCAAAGGGGGGCCGATCGGAGGGAGAGGTGCGGCGTCTGCATTGCACAGAGACCGATCAAAAAATGACGCGAAGAACGAATAAAGTAAAGAGAGAGAGAGAACCGAGATGCTAGGGCAAGGTCGGCGGAGGCAAGTGGGGGCGGACCGGAGGGACAGGTGTGGCGTCTGCATTGGACAGAGAGACCAATGAAAAAGCGACTCGAAGAATGAATAGAGTAAAGAGAGAGAGAGAGAGAGAGAGAGAGAGAGAGAGAGAGAGAACCAATAATATGGGGCAACACCGATGGCGGCAAGGGGGGGCGAATCGGAGGGAGAGGTGCGGCGTCGCATGCAATGCCCGCGGGCAAAGGGTGGCCGATCGGAGGGAGAGGTGTGGCGTCCGCATTGCATTGAGACCGATCAAAAAGCGACTCGAAGAACGGATAGAGTAAAGAGAGAGAGAGAACTGATATGCTAGGGCAACGCCGGCGGTGGCAACTGGGGGCGGATCGGAGGGAGAGGTGCCGCGTCTGCATTGGACAAAGAGACCAATCAAAAAGTGACGCGAAGAACGAATAGAGTAAATAGAGAGAGAGAGAGAATCGAGATGCTGGGGCAACGCCAGCGGTGGCAAGTGAGGGCGGATCTCGAGGGAGAGGTGCGGCGGCGTCCGCATTGGATAGAGAGACCAATCAAAAAGCGACGCAAATAAAGAATAGGGTAAATAGAGAGAGAGAGAACCGAGATGCTAGGGTAATGCCTGGTGGCGGCAAGGGGGCGGATCGGAGGGAGAGGTGCGGCGCCCGAATGCAACGCCGGAATGGGCAAGGGGGGCCAATCGGAGGGAGAGTTGCGGCGTCTGCATTGCACAGACACCGATCAAAAAGCGACGCGAAGAACGAATAGAGTAAAAAGAGAGAACACCGAAATGCTGGGGCAACACCGGCGGCGGCAAGTGCGGGCGGATTGGAGGGAGAGGTGCGGGTTCTGCATTCGACAAAGAGACCAATCAAAAAGCGACGCGAAGAACGAATAAACTAAATAGATAGAGAGAGAGAGAGAGAGAGAGAGAGAGAGAGAGAGAGAGAGAGAGAGAGAGAAATAGAGAGAGAAACCGAGATGTCAGGGCAATGGCGGGCGGCAAGGGGGCGGATCTGAGGGAGAGGTGCGGCGTCTACATGCAACGCCCAGGCGGAAGGGGGGCCCTATCGAGGGAGAGAGGTGCGGCGCCTACATTGCACAGAGACGATCAAAAAGCGATGCGAAGAACGAATAGAGTAAAGAGAGAGAGAGAACCGACATGCTGGGGCAACGCCGGCTGTGGCAAGTGAGGGCAGATCGGAGGGAGAGGTGTGGCGTCTGCATTTGACAAAGAGACCAATCAAAAAGCGACGCGAAGAACGAATAAAGTAAATAGAGAAGAAAGAGAGAGAGAGAGAGAGAGAGAGAGAGAGAGAGAATTGAGATGTCAGGGCAATGCCGGTGGCGGCAAGGGGGGCGGATCGGAGGGAGAGGTGCGGCGTCTGCATGCAACGCCGGCGGCGGCAAGGGTGGGCCGATTGGAGGGAGAGGTGCGGCGTCTGCATTGCACAGAGACCGATTAAAATGCGACGCGAAGAACAAATAGAGTAAAGAGAGGGAGAGAGAACCGAGATGCTGGGGTAACTCCGGTGGCGGCAAGGGGGGTGGATTGGAGGGAGAGGTGCGGCGTCCCGCATGCAACGCCGGGGCGGAGAAAGGGTGGCCGATCGGAGGGAGAGGTGCGGCGTCTGCATTGCACAGCGACCGATCAAAATGCGACGCGAAGAACGAATAGAGTAAAGAGAGAGAACACCGAAATGCTGGGCCAACGCCGGCGGTGGCAAGTGGGGGCGAATTGGAGGGAGAGGTGCGGGTTTTGCATTCGACAAAGAGACCAATCAAAAAGCGACGCGAAGAACGAATAAAGTAAATAGAGAGTGAGAGAGAGAGAGAGAGAGAACCGAGATGCTGGGGCAACGCCGGTGGCGGTAAGGGGGGCCCTATCGCAGGGAGAGGTGCGGCGTCTGCATTGCAAAGAGACCGATCAAAAAGCGACGCGAAGAACGAATTGAGTAAAGAGAGAGAGAGAACTGAGATGCTAGGGCAACGCCGACGGTGGCAAGTGGCGGCGGATCGGAGGGAGAGGTGTCGCGTCTGCATTGGACCGAGAGACCAATCAAAAAGCGACGCGAAGAACAAATAGAGTAAATAGAGAGAGAGAGAGAACCGAGATGCTGGGGCAACGCCGGTGGCGGCAAGGGGGGGCGGATCGGAGGGAGAGGTGCGGCGTGTCCATGCAAGGCCAGAGGCGGCAAGGGGGGCCGATCAGAGGGAGAGGTGCGCCGCCTGCATTGCGCAGAGACTGATCAAAAAGCGACGCTTAGAACAAATAGAGTAAAGAGAGAGAGAGAACCGAGATGCTGGGGCAACGCCGGCGGTGGCAAGTGGGGGCGGATCGGAGGGAGAGGAGCGGCGTCTGCATTGGATAGAGAGACCAATCAAAAGCGACGCGAAGAACGAATAGTGTAAATAGAGAGAGAGAGAGAGAAACCGAGATGTCGGGGCAACGACGGTGGCGGCAAGGGGGGGCGGATCGGAGGGAGAGGTGCAGCGTGTCCATGCAAGGCCGGAGGCGGCAAGGGGGGGCCGATTGGAGGGAGAGGTGCGGCGTCTGCATTGCACAGAGACCGATCAAATAGCGACGCTTAAAACGAATAGAGTAAAGAGAGAGAGAGAAAATCGAGATGCTGGGGAACCGCCGGCGGTGGGAAGTGGGGGCGGATCGGAGGGAGAGGTGCGGTGTTTGCATTGGATAGAGAGACCAATCAAAAACCGACACGAAGAACGAATAGAGTAAATAGAGAGAGAGAGAGAGAGAGAGAGAGAGAGAGAGAGAGAGAGAGAGAGAGAGAGAGAGAACCGAGATGTTGGGGGGGGCCGTGGCGGCAAGGGGGGCGGATCGGAGGGAGAGATGCGGCGTCTGCATGCAACGCCAGCGGCGGCAAAGGGGGTCCGATTGGAGGGAGAGGTGCGGCGTCTGCATTGCACGTAGACCGATGAAAAAGCGACGCGAAGAACGAATAGAGTCAATAGAGAGAGAGAGACCCGAGGTGTCGGGGCAAGATGTCAGGGCAATCCGGTGGCGGCAAGGGGGGGCGGATCGGAGGGAGAGGTGCGGCGTCTGCATGCAACGCCGGCGTCGGCAAGGGGGGGCCGATCGGAGGGAGAGTTGCGGCGTCTGCATTGCACAGACACCGATCAAAAAGCGACGCGAAGAACGAATAGATTAAAGAGAGAGAGAACATCAAAATGCTGGGGCAACGCCGGCGGTGGCAAGTGGGGGCGGATTGGAGGGAGAGGTGCGGGGTCTGCATTCGACAAAGAGACCAATCAAAATGCGACGCGAAGAACGAATAAAGTAAATAGAGAGAGAGAGAGAGAACCGAGATGAACCGAGCAACGCCCGTGGCGCGGCAAGGGGGGGCGGATCGGAGAGAGAGGTGCGGCGTCTGCATGCAACGCCGGCGGCGGCAAGGGGGCCCGATCGGAGGGAGAGGTGCGGCGTCTGCATTGCACAGAGACCGATCAAAAAGCGACGCGAAGAACGAATAGTGTAAAGAGAGAGAGAGAACCGAGATGCTAGGGTAACGCCGGTGGCGGCAAGTAGGGGGCGGATCGGAGGGAGAGGTGCGGCGTCTTCATTGGACAAAGAGACCAATCAAAAAGCGACGCGAAGAACGAATAGAGTAAATAGAGAGAGAGAGAACCGAGATGCTGGGGCAACGCCGGTGGCGGCAAGGGGGGGCGGATCGGAGGGAGAGGTGCGGCGTCTGCATGCAACGCCAGAGGCGGCAAGGTGTGGCCGATCGGAGGGAGAGGTGCGGCGTCTGCATTGCACAGAGACCGATCAATAAGCGACGCGAAGAACGAATAGAGTAAAGAGGGAGAGAGAACCGAGATGCTGGGGCAACGCCGGTGGTGGCAAGTGGGGGCGGATCGGAGGGAGAGGTGCGGCGTCTACATTGCATAGAGACCGATCAAAAAGCGACGCGGAGAACGAATAGAGTAAAGAGAGAGAGAACCGATATGCTGGGGCAACGCCGGCGGTGGCAAGTGGGGGCAGATCGGAGGGAGAGGTGCGGCGTCTGCATTGGACAGAGAGACCCATCAAAAAGCGACGCGAAGAACGAATAGATTAAAGAGAGAGAGAACACCGAAATGCTGGGGCAACGCCGGCAGTGGCAAGTGGGGGCGGATTGGAGGGAGAGGTGCGGGGTCTGCATTCGACAAAGAGACCAATCAAAAAGCGACGCAAAGAACGAATAAAGTAAATAGAGAAGGAGAGAGAGAGAACCGAGATGCTGGGGCAACGCCGGTGGCGGCAAGGGGGGCGGATCGGAGGGAGAGGTGCGGCGTTTGCTTGCAACGCCGGCGGCGGCAAGGGGGGCCCAATCGCAGGGAGAGGTGCGGCGTCTGCATTGCACAGAGACCGATCAAAAAGCGACGCGAAGAACGAATAGTCTAAAGAGAGAGAGAAAACTGAGATGCTAGGGCAACGCCGGCGATAGCAAGTCGGGGCGGATCGGAGGGAGAGGTGCGGCGTCTACATTGGACAGAGAGACCAATCAAAAAGCGACTCGAAGAACAAATAGAGTAAACAGAGAGAGAGAGAGAGAGAGAGAACCGAGATGCTCGGGCAACGCCGGTGGCGGCAAGGGGGGGCGGATCGGAAAGAGAGGTGCGGCGTCTGCATGCAACGCTGGCGGCGGCAAGGGGGGCGGATCGGAGGGAGAGGTGCGGCGTCTGTATGCAACGCCGGCGTCAGCAAGGGGGGGCCGATCGGAGGGAGAGTTGCGGCGTCTGCATTGCATAGACACCGATCAAAAAGCGACGCGAAGAACGAATAAAGTGAATAGAGAGAGAGATAGAACCGAGATGCTGGGGCAACGCCTGTGGCGGCTAGGGGGGTGGATCGGAGGCAGAGGAGCGGCGTCTGCATGCAACGTCAGCGGCGGCAATGGGGGCCCGATTGCAGGGAGAGGTGCGGCGTCTACATTGCACAAAGACCGATCAAAAAGCGACGCGAAGAACGAATAGTGTAAAGAGAGAGAGAAAACGGAGATGCTAGGGCGACGCCGGCGGTGGCAAGTGGGGGCGGATCGGACGGAGAGGTGCGGCGTCCCGCATTGGACAGAGAGACCAATCAAAAAACGACGGGAAGAACGAATAGAGTAAATAGAGAGAGAGAGAACCGAGATGCTGGGGCAACGCCGGTGGCGGCAAGGGGGAGCGGATCGGAGGGAGAGTTGCGGCGTGTCCATGCAAGGCCGGAGATGGCAAGGGGGGGCCGATCGGAGGGAGAGGTGCGGCGTCTGCATTGCACAGAGACCGATCAAAAATCGTCGCTTAGAACGAATAAAGTAAAGAGAGAGAGAGAATCGAGATGCTGGGGCGCGCCGGCGGTGGCAAGTGGGGGCGGATCGGAGGGAGAGGTGCGGTGTCTCAGCATGCAACGCCAGCGGCAGAAGGGGGACGATCGAAGGGAGAGTTGCGGCGTCTGCATTGCATAGACACCGATCAAAAAGCGACGCGAAGAACAAATAAAGTAAATAGAGAGAGAGATAGAACCGAGATGCTTGGGCAACGCTTGTGGCGGCCAGGGGGTGGATCGGAGGGAGAGGTGCGGCGTCTGCATGCAACGTCGATGGCGGCAATGGGGGCCCGATTACAGGGAGAGGTGCGGCGTCTGCATTGCACAGAGACCGATCAAAAAGCGACGCGAAGAACGAATAGTGTAAAGAGAGAGAAAGAACTGAGATGCTAGGGCAACGCCGGCGGTGGCAAGTGGGGGCGGATCGGAGGGAGACGTGCCGCGTCTACGTTGGACAGAGAGACTAATCAAAAAGCGACGCGAAGAACGAATAGAGTAAATAGAGAGAGAGAGCCGAGATGCTGGGACAACGCCGGTGGCGGCAAGGCGGGGCGGATCGGAGGGAGAGGTGCGGCGTCTGCATGCAAGGCCGGAGGCGGCAAGGGGGGGACGATCGGAGGGAGAGGTGCGGCGTCTGTATTGCACAGAGACCGATCAAAAAGCGATGCTTAGAATGAATAGAGTAAAGAGAGAGAGAGATCCGAGATGCTGAGGCAACGCCGGCTGTGGCAAGTGGGGGCGGATCGGAGGGAGAGGTGCGGTGTTTGCATTGGATAGAGAGACCAATCAAAAAGCGACGCGAAGAACGAATAGAGTAAATAGAGAGAGAGAGAGAGAACCGAGATGCCGGGCAACGCCGGTTGCGGCAAGGGGGGCGGATCGGAAAGAGAGGTGCGGCGTCAGCATGCAACGATGGCGGCGGCAAGGGGGGGCCGATCGGAGGGAGAGGTTCGGCGTCTGCATTGGACAGAGACCGATCAAAAAGCGAGGCGAAGAACGAATAGAGTAAATAGAGAGAGAGAGAGAGAGAGAGAGAGAGAGAGAGAGAGAGAGAGAGAGAGAGAGAGAGAGAGAGAGAATCGAGATGCTGGGGTAACGCCGGTGGTGGTAAGGGGGGGCGGATCGGAGGGAGAGGTGCGGCGTCTGCATGCAACGCCGGCGGCGGCAAGGGAGGGGCCGATCGGAGGGAGAGTTGCGGCGTTTGCATTGCACAGACACCGATCAAAAAGCGACGCGAAGAACGAATAGAGTAAAGAGAGAGAGAGAACCGATATGCTGGGGCAACGCCGGCGGTGGCATGTGGGGGCGGATCGGAGGGAGAGGTGCGGCGTCTGCATTGCACAGAGACCGATCAAAAAGCGTCGCTTAGAACGACTAGAGTAAAGAGAGAGAGAGAACCGAGATGCTGGGGCAACGCCGGCGGGGGCAAGTTGGGGCGGATCGGAGGGAGAGGTGCGGTGTCTGCATGCAACGCCGGCGGCGGCAAGGGGGGGACGATCGGAGGGAGAGGTGCGGCGTCTGCATTGCACAGAGACCGATCAAAAAGTAACGCGAAGAACGAGTAGAGTAAAGAAAGAGAGAGAACTGAGATGCTAGGGCAACGCCAGCGGTGGCAAGTGGTGGCGGATCGGGGAGGTGCCGCGGCGCTCCGCATTGGACAAAGAGACCAATCAAAAAGCGACGCGAAGAACGAATAGAGTAAATAGAGAGAGAGAACCGAGATGTTGGGGCAACGCAAACGGTGGCGGGGGGGCGGATCGGAGGGAGAGGTGTGCGTCCGATGCAAGGCCGGAGGCGGCAAGGGGAGGCCGATCGGAGGGAGAGGTGCGGCGTCTGCATTGCACAGAGACCGATCAATACGCGACGCTTAGAACGAATAGAGTAAAGAGAGAGAGAAAGAACCGAGATGCTGGGGCAACACCGGCGGTGGCAAGTGGGGCCGGATCGGAGGGAGAGGTGCGACGTCTGCATTGGACAGAGAGACCAATCAAAAAGCGACGCGAAGAACGAATAGAGTAAATAGAGAGAGAGAGAACCGAGTTGCTGGGGCAACGCCAGCGGCAACAAGTGTGGGCCGATCGGAGGGAGAGGTGCGGCGTTTGCATTGCACAAAGACCGATCAAAAAGCGAGGCGGAGAATGAATAGAGTAAGTAGAGAGAGAGAGAGAGAGAGAGAGAGAGAGAGAGAGAGAATCGAGATGCCGGGGTAACGCCGATGGGCGAAGGGGGCGGATCGGAGGGAGAGGTGCGGCGTCTACATGCAATGCGCGGCGGCGGCAAGGGGGGGCCGATCGGAGAGAGAGTTGCGGCGTCTGCATTGCACAGACACCGATCAAAAAGCGACGCGAAGAACGGATAGAGTACAGAGAGAGAGAGAACCGATATGCTGGGGCAACGCCGCCGCTGACATGTGGGGGCGGATCGGAGGGAGAGGTGCGGCGTCTGCATTGGACAGAGAGACCAATCAAGAAGCGACGCGAAGAACGAATAGACTAGATAGAGAGAGAGAGAGAGAGAGAAGAGAGAGAACCGAGATGCTGGGCAACGCCGGTGGCGGCAAGGGGGGGCGGATCGGAGGGAGAGGTGCGGTGTCCGCATGCAACGCCGCGCCAAAGAAGGGGTGGCCGATCGGAGGGGAGAGGTGCGGCGTCTGCATTGCACGAGACCGATCAAAAGTGACGCGAAGAACGAATAGAGTAAAGAGAGAGAGAGAGAACCGAGATGCGGGGTAACGCCCGGTGGCGGCAAGAGGGCCGGATCGAGGGAGAGGTGCGGTGTCGCATTGCATTGCACAGAGACCGATCAAAAACCGACGCAAAGAACGAATAGAGTAAAGAGAGAGAGAGAGAACCAAGATGCTGGGGCAACGCCGGCGGTGGCGGGTGGGGGCGGATCGGAGGGAGAGGTGCGGCATCTCGCTTGCAACGCCGCCGGGGTAAAAATCGGAGGGAGAGGTGCGGCGTCTGCAATGCACAGAGACCGATCAAAATGCGATGCGAAGAACAAAGAGAGTAAGGAGAGGGAGAGAGAACCGAGATGCTGGGGTAACTCCGGTGGCGGCAAGGGGGGCGGATCGGAGGGAGAGGTGCGGCGTCTGCATGCAACGTCGGCGACGGCAAAGGGTGGCCGATCGGAGGGAGAGGTGCGGCGTCTGCATTGCACAGAGACCGATCAAAAAGCGACGCGAAGAACGAATAAAGTAAAGAGAGAGAGAGAACCGAGATGCTGGGGCAATGTCAGCGGTGGCAAGTGGGGGCGGATCGGAGGGACAGGTGTGGCGTCTGCATTGGACAGAGAGACCAATGAAAAAGCGACGCGAAGAATGAATAGACTAAATAGTGAGAGAGAGAGAGAGAGAGAGAGAGAGAGAGAGAGAGAGAGAGAGAGAGAGAGAGAGAGAGAGAGAGAGAGAGAGAGAGAGAGAGAGAGAACCAACACGCAACGCCGGTGGCGGCAAGGGGGGCCGAATCGGAGGGAGAGGTGCGGCGTCTGCATGCAATGCCGGCGGCGGCAAAGGGTGGCCAATCGAAGGGAGAGGTGCGGCGTCTGCATTGCATAGAGACCGATCAAAAAGCGACGCGAAGAACTGATAGAGTAAAGAGAGAGAGATAGAACTGAGATGCTAGGGCAACGCCGGCGGTTGCAAGTGGGGGCGGATCGGAGCGAGAGGTGCCGCGTCTGCATTGGACAGATAGACCAATCAAAAAGCAACGCGAAGAACGAATAGAGTAAATAGAGAGAGAGAGAGAGAGAACCGAGATGCTGGGGCAACGCCAGCGGTGGCAAGTGGGGGCGGATCTGAGTGAGAGGTGCGGCGTCTGCATTGGACAGAGAGACCAATCAAAAAGCGACGCAAATAAAGAATAGGGTAAATAGAGAGAGAGAGAACCGAGATGCTAGGGTAATGCCGGTGGCGGCAAGGGGGGGCGGATCGGAGGGAGAGGTGCGGCGTCTGCATGCAACGCCGGCGTCGACAAGGGGGGGCCGATCGGAGGGAGAGGCACAACCTGCATGCAACGCCGACGGCGGCAAGGGGGGCCCTATCGCAGGGAGAGGTGCGGCGTCTGCATTGCATAGAGACCGATCAAAAAGCGACGCGAAGAACGAATAGAGTAAAGAGAGAGAGAGAGAGAGAGAGAACTGAGATGCTAGGGCAACGCCGGCGGTGGCAAGTGGGGGCGGATCGGAGGGACAGGTGCCACGTCTACATTGGACAGAGAGACCAATCAAAAAGCGACGCGAAGAACAAATAGAGTAAATAGAGAGAGAGAACCGAGATGTTGGGGCAACGCCGGTGGCGGCAAGGGGGGGCGGATCGGTGGGAGAGTTGCGGCGTGTCCATGCAAGGCCGGAGGCGGCAAGGGGGGCCGATCAGAGGGAGAGGTGCGGCTTCTGCATTGCACAGAGACTGATCAAAAAGCGACGCTTCGAACGAATAGAGTAAAGAGAGAGAGAGAACCGAGATGCTGGGGCAACGCCGGCGGTGGCAAGTGGGGGCGGATCGGAGGGAGAGGTGCGGCGTCTGCATTGGATAGAAAGACCAATCAAAAAGCGACGCGAAGAACGAATAGACTAAATAGAGAGACAGAGAGAGAGAACCGAGATGCTGGGGCAACGACGGTGGCGGCAAGGGGGGCGGATCGGAGGGAGAGGTGCGGCGTCTGCATTGGACAGAGACCGATCAAAAAGCGACGCGAAGAACGAATAGAGTAGAGAGAGAGAGAGAGAGAGAGAGAACCGAGATGTCAAAGGGCAACGCCGGCGGTGGGTGGGGGCGGATCGGAGGGAGAGGTGCGGCGTCTGCATTAGACAGAGAGACCAATCAGAAAGCGACGCGAAGAACGAATAGAGTAAATAGAGAGAGAGAGAACCGCGATCTTTGGGGCAACGCCCGGTGCCGTAGGGGGGCCGATCGGAGGGAGAGGTGCGGCATCCGCATTGGACAGAGAGACCAATCAAAAAGCGACGTGAAGAACAAATAGAGAAAATAGAGAGAGAGAACCGAGATGCTGGGGCAACGCCGGTGGCGGCAAAGGGGGGCGGATCAGAGGGAGAGGTGTGGCGTCGACATGCAACGTTGGCGGCGGCAAGGGGTGGCCGATCGGAGGGAGAGGTCCGGCGTCGGCATGCAACGCCAGCGGCGGCAAGTGGTGGCCGATCAGAGAGAGAGGTGAGGCGTCTGCATTGCACAGAGACCGATCAAAATGCAACGTGAAGAACGAATAGAGTAAAGAGGGAGAGAACCGAGATGCTAGGGCAACGCCGGCGGTGGCAAGTGGGGGCGGATCGGAGGGAGAGGTGCGGCGTCTGCATTGGACAGAGAGACCAATCAAAAAGCGACGCGAAGAACGAATAGAGTAAATAGAGAGAGAGAGAGAGAGAGAGAGAGAGAGAACCGAGATGCTTGGGCAAAGCCGGTTGCGGCAAGGGGGGTGGATCGGAGGGAGAGGTGCGGCGTCTGCATGGAACGCCGGCGGCGGCAAAGGGTGGCCGATGGGAGGGAGAGGTGCGGCGTCTGCATTGCACAGAGACCGATCAACAAGTGACGCGAAGAACGAATAGAGTAAAGAGAGAGAGAGAACCGAGATGCTGGGCAACGCCGGCGGTGGCAAGTGGGGGCGGATCAAAGGAAGAGGTGCGGCATCTGCATTGGACAGAGTGACCAATCAAAAAGCGACGCGAAGAACGAATAGACTCAATCGAGAGAGAGAGAGAGAGAGAGAACCGAGATGCTAGGGCAACGCCGGTGGCGGCAAGGGGGCGGATCGGAGGGAGAGGTGCGGCGTCTGCATGCAACGCCGGAGGCGGCAAGGGGTGGCCAATCGGAGGGAGAGGTGCGGCGTCTGCATTGCACAGAGACCGATCAAAAAGCGACGCGAAGAACGAATAGAGTAACGAGAGAGAGAGAACCGAGATGCTGGGGCAACACCGGCGGTGGCAAGTGGGGGCGGATCGGATGGAGAGGTGCTGCGTCTGCATTGGACAGAGAGACCAATCAGAAAGCGACGCGAAGAACGAATAGAGTAAATAGAGAGAGAGAGAGAACCGAGATGCTGGGGCAACGCTGGTGGCGGTAAGGGGGGGCCGATCGGAGGGAGAGGTGCGGCGTCTACATTGCACAGAGACCGATCAAAAAGCGACGCGAAGAACGAATAGAGTAAAAAGAGAGAGAGAACCGAGATGCTGGGGCAACGCCGGCGGTGGCAAGTGGGGGCGGATCGGAGGGAGAGGTGCGGCGTCTGCATTGGACAGAGAGACCAATCAAAAAGCGACGCGAAGAACAAATAGACTAAATAGAGAGAGAGAGAGAGAGAACCGAGATGCTGGGGCAACGCCGGTGGCAGCAAGGGGGGCGGATCGGAGGGATAGGTGCGGCGTCTGCATGTAACGCCGGCGGCGGCAAAGGGTGGCCGATCGGAGGGAGAGGTGTGGCATCTGCATTGCACAGAGACCGATCAAAAAGCGACGCGAAGAACGAATAGAGTAAAGAGAGAGAGAGAACCGAGATGCTGGGGCAACGCCGTCGGTGGCAAGTGGGGGCAAATCGAAGGGAGAGGTGCGGCGTCTGCATTGGATAAAGCGACCAATCAAAAAGCGACGCGAAGAACGAATAGAGTAAATAGAGAGAGAGAGAGAGAATCGAGATGCTGGGGCAACGCCGGTGGCGGCAAGGGGTGGCCGATCGGAGGGAGAGGTGCAGCGTCTGCATTGCACAGAGACCGATCAAAAAGCGACGCGAAGAACGAATAGAGTAAATAGAGAGAGAGAGAGAGAGAGAGAGAGAGAGAGAGAGAGAGAGAGAGAGAGAGAGAGAGAGAGAGAGAACCGAGATGTTGGGGGCGACGCCGGTGGCGGCAAGGGGGCGGATCGGAGGGAGAGGTGCGGCGTCTCGCATGCAACGCCGACGGCGGCAAGGGGGGCCGATCGGAGGGAGAGATGCGGCGTCTGCATTGCACAGAAACCGATCAAAAAGCGACGCGAAGAATGAATAGAGTAAATAGAGAAGGAGAAAACCGAGATGCTGGGGCAACGCCGGCGGTGGCAAGTGGGGGCGGATCGGAGGGAGAGGTGCGGCGTTTGCATTGGACAGAGAGACTAATCAAAAAGCGACGCGAATAACGAATAGAGTAAATAGAGAGAGAGAGAGAGAGAGAGAGAGAGAGAGAGAGAGAGAGAGAACCGAGCTGCTGGGGCAACGCCGTTGGCGGCTTGGGGGGGCGGATCGGAGGGAGAGGTGCGGCGTCTGCATGCAACGCTGGCGGCGGCAAGGTGGGGCCCATCGGAGGGAGAGGTGCGGCGTCCGCATCGCACGAGACCGATCAAAAAGCGACGCGAAGAACGAATAGAGTAAAGAGAGAGAAAACCGAGATGCTGGGGCAACGTCGGCGATGGGAAGGAGGGGCGGATCGGAGGGAGAGGTGCGGCGTCTTCATTAGACAGAGAGATCAGTCAAAAAGCGACGCGAAGAACGAATAGAGTAGAGAGAGAGAACCGAGATGCTGGTGCAACGCCGGCGGCGGCAAGGGGGGGCGGATCGGAGGGAGAGGTGTGGCGTCTGCGTGAAACGCCGGCGGCAACAGGGGGCGGATCGGAGGGAGAGGTGCGGCGTCTGCAGGCAACGCCGGCGGCGGGAAGGGAGGTGGATCGGAGCAAGACGTCCGGAGTCTGCAGAGATAGACCGATCAAAAAGCGACGGGAAGAACAGTAGAGTAAATGGAGACAGAGAGAGAGAGAGAACCGACTGATACTAGCGCGACGGTGATAAGCTTTTCGCCTGTGGCTCATCATGAGAGGAGTTGTGTCGGAGGTCGCGAGCGAGCGAGCTCAGAGACCGGGAGAAAATGAGGAGAGAGGAGCGGGGAGTTGAGTCGGAGAAAATGAGGAGCTCGAATGTCGAGAAGACGTTGGGATTTGATTCGCGCGGGCTCTCTCTATCTCTCGTCCTTTTTCCCAACCGCCTGGAGGGAATCTCACGCTTTTTGCATGGTTTATCACAAAATAAAAATTCTACGTTAGCCACCAATTTTCTATGCATTTTTAGACTCATAAGCAAACGCCGACGCACAAACACACGCACACCCTCTCTTTTACAAATAATTTCATTTAAAATCACAATCTATTTACTTTCCTCTAATAAGAAAAAGGAGGAACTGAACAAAATTTTCTTCATCTCTCCTCTTTAGCCTTGCATTTGCTTCTTCTCTGACTTTGCTCTCTCTTGAGATTGAAAGACGAAAGCTTCAGACCTTGTGAGTATGGACAGCAATGACAGAGCATGTTCGGGACCAATTCAATCCCAATTCTTCAGTTTACGAAAAAGAAATGTATTCAAAGATGTTGTTTGACATGATTGGCGCACTGCACAACTCAAATCACGTGTTAGTGCCAAAACTTTGCTATCATCAATTTAGAACCAAAACTTGATGGAGGATCACTATAGTGCCATCTTTTTTCCTTAAAATCTGACTATATAATTGTCTCAGGCAAGCTTTTCTTTTATAAAAAAATGCCAAGCTGGATTTTCTAAAAGCACGGGCAGCTAGAGCCGCTTATGTAATTGCTTTTGAAAAGTTGCTGTATTAATAACCAAAAGAATAAATAAATGAATTTTTGAAATATTTTGGCATCTGATATAGTCTTATCCCAAAAAGAATCTTTTGGCAAAAATTTAGATGTCAATAAACAAGATATTTACATAAAAAAAGAGAATTCATATTAGAGATGGGAGTAGACTTTTGTGAGAAAGATCCTAACGAGCATCATCTAATTACGCTCTTTGATTAAGCTCCTGAAATCCTAATCACGTTGGAAAATTCTTAAATGAAAAACTAGATGTCTACATAGCAATAGCATGGTACTTTCCACTTACGAAATTTTCAAAATAGAACGGAAAAAGCAGTGAAATGAACCAAAGGTCCAAAGTAACATAAAATCGACTATTTTCTGTATATAGTCCAAAAAAAATAATTTTTATTTACTTATTCCCACGTATAAATAAATAGATTTCTATGAGCAATTATTACACGGTATATGTGAATTCGATGTGCATGTGTCGTTACGTCATGTGGGTCCCACGTCATGGGTCATATACTTTTGAGCAATTTTTTTAGTCACAAAAATTAGTATTTCGCACCGCGTGAATATCTGGGTAGCTCGTTTCAAAATAGGAGGTGAAAGACGAAGGTTGCCGTTTCAGAACGGCCATCTCCAAAAACTCTCTCCTTTCCAACGTGGACGACGACACAACAGCGAACCTTCGCGGTCGGCGCACGTAAGCTTACTTTGCCATTTCAATTGGACGAAGCCTTAAGGCAAGATACCGCGTTCGTCAACCGCCATGGCTAGTCGGTTTCTTCCTCTCTCCAGAAGAAGAAAATTCTTGGGTGCTCCCTCAACCGCACGTCTCACGTCCCGGTCTCTCTCTCTATATAAATCCACCTCTCCTCCCTCGTCTCTCTCACCTTCGTCTTCTCCCGCTCCGAAACGCTTGCAAGAGAAGAGAAGAGAAGAGAGGAGAGGAGAGAGAGAGATGAGCACTTACTACAACCAGAATCATCCGCCGGTCGGCGCCCCTCCCCCGCAAGGTAACCTTGTTCTCTTGGATTCGCCATGCTTTTCTGCTATTTCTCAAATTCATCATCTGTAGTCTCCTGGGAATGTGTAGTATGTTCGTTTCTGATTTTTGCGGGTCTTTCTTGGTATCGTAAAACAAAATATTTTACTTGCAGGGTACCCGAAAGTCGAAGGCTATCCTCCTCCAGGGTATCCGGCGCAGGGTTACGCGCCACAGGGGTATCCTCCACAGGGATTTCCTCCACAGGGATATCCTCCGCAGCAAGGATATGGCCAGCCGGCCCAGCCATACTACGAGGAGCAGCGCCGCCGGAAGGACACCGGCTTTCTTGAAGGATGGTAAAGCACGCGACTAAATTTGCTTGTGAAAAAGTATAATATAATCAAATCAAGTGTGAATCTTTTAGTTTCTGGTTCAAATCTACTTTGTATTTGAGCCAGTCGGTTTCCAGCAGCTTGTTGTTATGGGCGTGCATATTTTCCTTGCTCGGCTCCTGAACTCATGAACGCGCGTGTGTTCCATCTCGGCTTTTTTGCAGCTTAGCGGCACTTTGCTGTTGCTGTCTGCTGGATGCGGTTTTCTGAGGTGGGCTCGAGGCAACGGTGCGGATGTAGGGAAAAGATCGTTCTGGTTTCCATCTCTGCCGGTTGGACGGCGGAGTTAGTGTCAGGAACTATCAGGATGATTTGGCTGTGATGTCTTTAGTTATTGAACGATCTCTGTTGAATCGTTGATGTATATATCTGGAGACTATTGTTAGTTTTCTTATTCACGGATTATGAGACATGTGCCTTTTCTGAGCTCGTTTGATTTATATATGCTCCTTTCTAATGGCTAATTTTCTAACAATAAGGTTAACTTACACTTTAAACCAATGCTCGCTAGCGCAGTATATATGCCGATTAAGTCCTTTTCACCCTCGCAACAAGACCTTCTCCTTCCGATGGGAATTTCTTTGAAGCCCCCAGCAGCACACCCCCACTTCAAAAAAAAAAAAAAAACAAAACAAAAATTTCGCTTTGTCAGCCTTGCGTCTACGTGATGAGAAATCGATTATTTTGCAAAACCATGACACAGCAATCCTAGGATTTTTTACTGATTTTTTCCTCACGTTTTCGCGCTCTCCCACGGTTGCTTCGCTTTCCCCTCGTTCCCTCGAATGGCAGGGTCAAGAACGAGAATTAGGGCTGGGTTGGTTGAGTGTTCTAGTCAATTTGATGGGGCTGGTTTCTGGTACGAGGATATAATGAACAAACTGAGGGCTAGAGATAGTCTGGTTTCTGGGCTTTCAAGGGGTCTTTGTAATGCAAGTTGGACTTAACATATAGACTTAATAAAAGTGCATGGGCCAGGGGCTTGGCTTGGACGAATTGGATCGAGCCCAGTGCATATAATTAACATCCTTTCCAATCATTTGATGGAATTTAAGCCCTTTATGTTTTTTTTTTTTTTTTTTTTTTTGGTATTTAGAATTTTGGTTTTATTTATTAGTATTTTTAAAGGAAAAAACCACAAAAACTCCCAAATTACATCCACTGTAACACAAGTGCTCAAAACTTTTTTCTATAACACAAAAAAAGAATCTCAAACTCGTACTTGTGTGACACATTTACCTCCATTAAGGTTCTATCAATGAGCACCATAAAAAAAAAAAAAAAATACTAACATCACCCACGTGACTAAAATAAAATAAAAATGATGTTTTGGCTAAATAATTATCTAATGGAACCTTAACAAAGAGTAAATATGTCATATAGGTACAAAATTAGGGTTTAGGTAAATGTATCACAATGAGACGGCATTTGATTTTTGATGTCATAGAAAATTACGGGTAAATATATTACAACATGCATAGTTTAGGGCTTTTGTGGCTTTTCACCGTTTTTAATAAATAAAAAAAAAACTACCTAAATTGCTAATTTTGCTTAAATTTTTGGCTAAAAATTAAAAGTCAACATCTCTATGTTCTTTAGAGTAAGAAAATTATGTTTGGTTGTCTCAATTTCTAGGCGGAATAATACTAAATAGGATATGATATGAAATTTAGGAAATTTGATATATCATATCCACCGTTTGGTAAATTATAATAACAACAAAACCATATATATTTACATCCTATGATATCCATTACTTGGTATAAACAGCATATTAATATAAAAAATCTAAAAATTGAATAAATAAAGACGGTAAAAATCTCTTGACACTCTTGCCAACTTCATTTTTATTTGCTTATTTTTAATTATTTTCCATCTCTTTTTATTTCTTTTTTTCCCTTACATCATTTTCTTATAAAATTTTGTTAAATAGTAAACAATACAAATATACCTAAAATACTAAAATATGTAATAAATATATATATATATATATATAATTATAAGATAGAAAGAATGAAATGTAAATAAAAACATGGATAAAAAAATTTTTTATTTTATTTTATTTTTATATTAGAATTCAATTGTTGTTTATATTCAAATATTATTTTAATTTTATTAATTTAAGAAGTTTTTTATTCAAGAAAACTAATTTTTATAAAATCTCATTACCTTTATAGTTTATCCCACCTCTTTTATGGGATAATTTTATCTAGATTATATCTTTTTATATCCGATTTTATTCAGTTCTGAGTAAACATCAAACATAGGATACGATAAATTTTATCATATTATGAATTCTATCTCGACTACCAAACATCAACAAATCCAGCTATCTCCTTCCAAGTGAGTGAAGATACTGCCTTAACGGTGGTCTTGTTCATTGCCTAAAGTAAATCTTCTCTTATAACAAGAAAGAGCAACCAAGGAAATTTTCTCTTGCTGCAATCTCTCTTCGTTTTCTTTCTTTGACGAGATTCTTCATGCTTCAATTTTTGACGTATTATTTCCCAAGATTTCTCCGATAGACCACCAATCACTCTACCTTAATAAATTTCATATTCATCTCTAATTTCTAAAAGCGGAGGAATTAATTAAAGAATAAGAATGCTTGATATTGTTTATTTAAATGTCAAATTTAATGTTATCAATGAACTTGATCCCAATTTTCATGGGATGGACGACAAGACTGAGGGTCAACATTAAGGTGTCAACATGTTGTAACATCACTCAAAATTCACATAAGCTCACATAAACAGTCCTTGGAGGAGCGATCATCAGGTCGCTCAATAACCTTGACCATCATCTTGGATTGAGTCATGCATGCATGTCTATATCCATAAGAAGCGACCTTTGCCTTAATCTATTATCTATCAATTATATCTTCACCTTTGGACACATCTTTTTCCATCTCGAAATACTGGCAAAAAGAAAGAAAGAAAGAAAAAGCCACATAACCTGTAACTACCCACGCCACATTGAAAGAAAAAAAGTGTATCATATAAGGCCTTTGCCCTCAACTTGAACTCGATGATGAGAGCTATATGATTCACGTGGTGCTAGTGCCTGTAAAAATGGTTACATAACTGGCAACACATGGAACAGGTCATGGTATATAAGTGCCAAGGTTATCCGCTGTCTTGCTTTTGCCGGGAAACTCTTTAAAGGTTTTCCACTACCAAAAGTTTAATGAGCTATCGAGGTGTGTATCTTACTAGGAGATTAAACTACAAATCTTTTTAAGGTCGTTCTTAACTATATGTATTTGAGTTGCATGAAACCCTCGACAAGATTGAAAAGTGAGTTGAATCAAAACCAGAGCGCTTTAATGAGGGGAAAAGTATTAAAAAGTCTTAAATTTTTTGTATTTATGCCAATTTAGTCCTAAACTATTTTTTTTTACCAATTTAGTTGTAAACCTTTTTACTTAGTGCCAATTCAATCTTTTATGGCTAATTTTGGCCAGATTTTACTGACTGGCATCGGCTGGCTAATGTGGTATGATCGGCAGTGACATTGATAAATTTAAATAATATTACAAAAATTTTGAAATTTTTATTTTCTTTTTATTTTCCTTTTTTTCTTTTTTCCTTCTCCTCCTCCTTCCTCCAGCCGGTCGCCGACCTTCCTCCAATTGGTCGTCGGACTTTGATAACCAACTAGAGGCGATGGCCGGTGAGAGTAGCCTCGTACTAGTCGACAAGGCTCGCCAGCCATTGGTGAGGCTCAAGCCCTCACTAGTAGTCGTGAGGGTAGCCTCACGGCGGGCTGGCGAGGGTCCAGCCTTGCCGGATCTAGCAAGATCGAGCCTTGCCCATGGCCAGCAAGGCTTGACCCTTGCTAGCCCGGCACAAGGCTAGCTCAAGGCCGCCCGGGCCGCGAGGGCGGCCTCGCGCTAGGCCAGCAAGGCTCACTCTCGCCGGATTTAGCTAGGGTCAAGCCTCGCCGGCCATGGGCGAGGCTCGACCTCTCTACCGTTGCCTTTGGTCGGTCACCAAGGTCCGGCGACCAACTGGAGAAAGGAGAAGGAGAAGGAAAAAAGAAAAAGAAAAAGAAAATAAGATAATTTTAAAATATTAAAATATTATTAAAAGTTATTTACATCGGTGCCAATTGTGCTACGTCAGCCAACCGGTGCCCAACAGCAAAAATGGCCAAAATTAGTTGGAAATGACTAAATTGGCATTGAAAAAAGGTTAATGACTTTTTTTTTAACACTTTTCCTCTTTAATGAGAACATCTTCTCCATGAACAAGCTTAAATTGGACTAGTTTCCATACAAATATAGCAATCTTTAATGAGTATGTGCATTTCAAGGAGGCTTCCACTATGGTCCTTGGGCTAATTAAGTGAAGACACCCACATGTCTAATCAAATAAAAAAGAATATTGAATATTAATAGATAGGATAAAGGCTTCACAAATGGCACAACTTTTGTGTAATACTCACTAAAATGTTATAATTTTTTTTGACCTTTCAAGTATCATAACTTCAAAAAAAAAAAACTTTCACTTGAGTATCGTAATTTTTAATTGATTACATGAATACCATAACTTTTTAAAAGCATGCACTTATAAGTGCTGGAAATTTGACATACATAGCACTTGTTGTGAACATTATAAAAAAGTTTCAACGCTTAAGTAATCAATTGAAAAGTGAAACACTCAAGTAATCGGGAAAAATAGCTATGGCAATCAAGTAACAAAAACAAAAGGTTACAGCATTGAAATGAGCAATATATAAAAATTATGATGCTTGTAGTGTTTTTTTCCCTCGATAGTTTGTAGATTATAGTACAAGCAAACTTTGTTTAGTCACATCCAATTAAGGACCTTTGGCTCTTGCTACCTGAAAAATGAAAATGAATACAATGAGATTAGATTATATTTTCCGAATTGGAAGTTTAACCTTAAAGATATTTCTTTGGTGATGGGAAGAAGCCTCTTGCTACCTGAAAAATGAAGATGAATACAATCAGATTAGTCTAGATTTTTCGAATTGGAAGTTTAACCTTCAAGATATTTCTTTGGTAATGGGAAGAAGCTTCTTGTGCACTTTTATGTTCTAATTTGCATTTATTATGTTAGGACTAACAACACGAATTAGAGAGAGGTGAATAAGTTGTTTTAAAAATTTTGACAATCTTTTTCCGAAATTAGCAAATGCTAAGTAAAGATTAGATCAATTTCACATTTTAAAGATTATAAGCAAATTGTGTGCTTATGCGAGTAAATGAAGGAGAAACAATAACACAATAATATATAGTGGTTTGACTTTATCTCCAAGTCTATGTGCACTTTCATCACTAACAGCACAAGTCAGGCTAAAGAGCACTAGTAATTTGCTAAACCAATTACACTAAGCACACACGCATTTTCTTTCAAATAATATAGCACACAATCAAGAATTAGGTGTTGCTATCAATTGGCACACTTGCTTTTTTTACACGAGTATAGGGAAAACTTCTAGGACACTTTTAGCTGAACATAATGAGATACGACTCTCAACACTTGATCTCATGGCCCTGGAGTTGTCGGAGCTTCTCTTCAAGCTTAGAGATTTGTTTGTCCTCGGCAGTCCTTCGCGTGGCCAAGGGCGAAACTTGCGCCCCATCGCTTGCCCCATCACTTGCCGTAACTTGTGTTCCATCATTAACTATAGCATTCGCCACATCACTAGCAGTGAACGAACCCGATAAATACGCCCTTGCCTTTATGTTCCGGATCAACATCAGACTGTTGGTGTGCAACTGCGGGAGGTGGAGTGAGACGAGCTTGGAGTATATTGGTAAGTTGTTTCCGTACATTAAGGGCTGGCTTCACTTCATTCTCAAGACTACTGATGCAGTTCTATTCATCAAGATTTGGTCATGGCAACTCTTGAGTGAGTGTGGATTGGATTCTTCAAGAAGCCATGATGTGACAATTTTACCTTGCAAGATGAAAGCGCAAATACTAGTTTAAGAACAAGATGTGGTAAAAGGTTTTGACATGAGAGTAGGCACTTTAATGTCATTTTCCTGAAAATTGCATTAGAACGGCAAAGCAAGATTTGGCTCGGACTGTGACCTCTCAACCTTCCATTTCGTCGAGGAGTCAACATCGTCTCCCACTGAACTTCTCCAGAAGAACGATGAAGATCCCAATGGTGAAAAGCACCTCCCAATTATGCCCTAGTGATCAAATTATGAACTCAAAGAATATTACCTACCAACCCCACCACTTTGGCCTGTTCTAGGATCACGACAAGATATATGAATGCCTTTTTAATTCGTCATATCAGTCAAGTTGGTGTCTAGGATAATTGTCACCAAAAAAAAAAAAGAGGTTGGTGTCTAGGATGTCCACAAGCAAACTATGCGTCAAAATTGATGTTCAGCACAATAAGAGACAAGCATGCAATCTAGAAAAGCTACGTAAAATCTAATCTAGCGATGTGGTGGACCATCTCCTCATATTTGAAATATATTTCTGCGAAAATAACGATTTGAATGGGGACCCTTTGAATTAGGATTGTGTCAAACATATTTAAAGCGAAAGCAAAATAAAAAAGCAATTTTTAAAAGATTAATCGTGCATGATACAAGAAAAGAGCATTAGACACTGCACAATTTCCTATAATATTTGTATTTCAATATAGCTTCTCAGCTGTCACCGCCAGTCATCCTTACCAACCTTCGTTCAAGTTGTCGATGCCCTTTGCCATACCACCTTAGCTTCACCATCTCGCCTCAAATTTGGGCTTTCAATGCGACATTCGGGACCATGAGATCAAATCTGATTTCGCCAACCTTAGGCTTAGGTGAGGCCAAGTGTCGTGGTGGTGGTGACTTTTTTGGTCATTGGGTCGCGATTACCATGACTCAAATCTTCATTGAGAGAGAGGGAGGGAGAGAGGGGCAGAGATTAAAACTCAGGTACGAGTGATTTTTGTAGTTTCCAAAAAGAGCGGGACAATTCAGTCATTTACAAAACATTTTTTTTCTCGAAGGAGGCAAAATCATTTCGTATCAACATACACATAGGTTGCCCCCTGTTGATGTTGGATAGGATCGCACGTTGTTCGGTTGATAGCCGTAGAATTACTCGATCACACGTCTAACTGGATTATTTTATTTGTAGCGAAGAGGAGTTATTGAAGGTGTTGATTTTGGGGCAACGGGTGAAGTAAAGAAAGTGGATGTTTCTCGCATTCGTGAGAGGCTTGATGGTGGATGTATAGTTGTATTAAGCAACCTGGGCTATTCCAGCTCTGGAGAAGTTCTGAATTGCAAGTATGGATGATTGATTTTAACATGTACTGTTGTGGACGTAACTTTCCATTCAAATTTGTTCTGTTTAGATTTTATTTATGAGGCCTACTACAGATGAGACTTCACAGCTTTGGGTGTCTCCAACACCCATGTGTTTCTTCCTCTGTAAAGTTGATAAACTGATTAAACAGTTATTGCGGGGATGATTTGGAGAATGGAAATGTTAATTTCATAGATTCAAGCGTTTAGTCAACTTGATGACAGAAAATGTGTAGAACTAATTTTTAAACTGATTAGCAACTTATGGGGAAAGTTGGGTCATATCATTATCTTCTTCCTGTTTCTCGGTGTAGCAAAGCTAAGGGAGCTTTCTACAGATTGTAAGTGTGTGCTGAATGTTTTATGCATATACCGACTGACCATTCATTGTAATATCTCAAGAATGATGCTTTGGACATAGGATCTCCCTGACTCTCACAAACAAGGAGACTAATGTATAAGGTGCTTAATATGTGGTCCATATCTCTAATAGCTTTATTTTTTAATGTCGTTTGATGAACTCCTGTTAAATCGATGCAGCACTTATGAAGTCGCTACAGCTTGTGCTCTAGCTATTGGTGCAGAAAAACTTATTTGTATCATAGATGGTCAAATCCTCGATGAAAATGGACGCCTTATCAGATTTTTAACCCTTGATGAAGCAGGCACGTTGATCAGAAAACGAGCTAAGCAAAGTGAAACAGCAGCTAACTATGTGGAAGCTGTCAGTCAAGGTGATGCATTTGGCACCTGTCTTGGAGGCAAGAACTGCAATGGAGCAGCTCCTCTGTATAATGGAAGTAGTTTCACTCCTTCACATAATGGAAAGGGTTTCCTTGAGAAAGGGAATGCTACCTTTCAAAACGGTGTTGGTTTTGACAACGGAAATGGACTTTGGGAAGGTGAACAAGTTTTGCTATTGGAGGTTTGGAAAGTCAAAGTCGGTTCGATTACCTGGCAGAGTTGGTTGTTGCTGCTTTGGTTTGCAGGGTAACTTCTTACTTTTTCTATCTAGTAATTAACTGTCATAACTAGAAAATCATGTTTGGACATGCCCCATCATATATTTGTGGCACAGTTCTATCACGTTGGTGCCGTGCACGACATTATCATGTTTGGGACATGTCCCACCACAGCTTCTGTCGGCAGGTTTTGATCACTTTTTATGTGAGCTCAGTTAAGTTGTCAACTGGGGCTTACAACCTTGGGGTGGGACTCACTTTCACCTACTGTATATTGGGTGAAGGAGCTGTAGACTAGTTCTGCAGAAAAAAGAGTAGTAATGCAGGAATCTTTGAACTTGTGAATCATGCAGACCAATAAATTTTGTCATCGTAAGTTTGTGTCTAGGCATTTTGCAGTTCATTTGGTTTCTATTCAGTTTTTCCTGGAGAATCGTGTGAAGACTAACAGAACAAATTAGTGGTTGCTGAATGGCTGCTCAAGTATCCACCATATTCTGCCGAACACTGTATGTTATACCATGCAATTTTCTTTTCTGTTTGTTTTGTTACTTAATTTGCAAACCCTGAATCCAATATAATCTCTTGGTAACTGCCTATGAACTCAGGAGAAATTGAATCTTTGATCAATTATAGAATGCATTATACTATCATCAGAAATTATAGTTCAGATGGAGGAACAAGACAAAGGTCATCTTGTTGGGTAGTGTGCAACTTAACCATCATTTGCTTCTGCCACATATATTGTCCATTTGTGTTAACATAATGCAGTAGAACTTATTTGATATTATCAGACCAGTGCACTTTCAGCACTTGTCTCATAATTAATCTTCAAACCGCCAGGTCCTGGAACTGCTTCTTCCTGCATGCTTATGCTAATGTTTGAAAAAATATAAGCACTGTATCAATAATTTCCTCATTATTGCTATTGATTCTATTTCCTGCTTTTCAATCAGCGTGGAGTTCAGAGGGTACATTTGGTGGATGGCACCTTAGATGGAGCTTTGCTGCTGGAACTCTTTCAGAGAGATGGAATTGGTACTATGGTGGCTAGGTATGGATTCTCTACTTCAATAGTTCTTTGTTTCAGTAAGCTCCAGAATTTTGCCACTTATCAGTTTAATAGTAGCTTTGTGAGGAGAGAATTTACTACAAAATATATCAGCTCTGTGAAATCTTGACATGTCGTAGTTTTCTAGAATTCTGATCAAGAGATGGGTGAGGTTGCTTTATAGAATGGTTAACCATTGAACTTTTCAAATGGCGTGTGATTTAGGTTATGCAATGACTTGAAAGATGTAAATGCAACAGTGAATGAGGAAAACTTCCATTGTTGTTTAGAAAAGAGCCGAGAGGTGAAAATAATACAGTTCTACACTGAAGTAATTCTGCCAATCTTCTTTCTCCTCATTTTCTTCCTTGCCTTGGGAAAGAAACTATGGGATCTTTTAGATCCCCAGACTTCAAGTACCAGTGAGGAAACTGGATGTCATTACTGCTGTTCTCAAAAACATCAAAACAAATCTCTACAACAGTTCTCTGTGATTGGTGGTTTTGTAATCTCAAAGTTGAACATGTCTGTAGTGGGATTTAGCTTTTCTCTTTGTTATGTAAAAGGTGCTCTCACTGATGGCAAGGAAGGTAAAAGTGTCTCTCTTCCCCATTGTTGCTCTCCCCCCCCCCAACCCAATCCATCCTAGCTTTTATTGAACTCTTTTTCTTTGCTAACGTTAAGTTTTTGGAGTATACAAAGTGCCATGTCTAAAAACACAACAGCAGAAGGTAGGTGTGAAATTACTGTCCCAACGGTTGATGTATATATGCTGTTCAATAGGTTGAAGCAGTGTTTTACTTCTGCTTATCATGGCGCTATGATGGAACTATGCTCATACTCTTCATACCTGCATATTTAATTTTCTGGGGTCAAACTTTTTATTCCACCAGCAGTAGGTGAAGGTTAAAATCCCCTTGTCCTCACCCTTACTAGGGCAAGGGCTTAGGTTGTACTGTCAATAAGTTAGTGATGCATAATGGTTGGCCTCTGAGCGCATGATCATCCATGCTACCAAGTTATTGACTTGACTTTTTGCCCTGGGCATCCCTCGTTTGTAGATCCTGATTGTGACAGTAGTGAAATTACTCAATTGGCATCTGTTTGATCATCAAAAGTTATTTTGTGAATGTTTAGGTATTCTACCATCACACATTCTTCGTTCCTCCTTTTCTATCTTGTTACAAGAGAGTATATTCCTGTATAGCCTTTTAACAGATACCATTGGGATGATAGATCGATGTGGCTGTAATCAATGTAATTGAATGCTTCCCTAATTCTGCTGAAATAGAAAATCACACATTTTCTTGTACCATTGTAAGGGACATGATTTATACTTGACGCCGTCTCATTTGTTGCTAATTTTTGTTAATCTATTTTCCAGTGATCTGTATGAGGGTACCAGAATGGCGAGGAAAACAGACTTTTCTGGAATAAGACAGATAATAAAACCTCTGGAAGACTCTGGCACATTGGTTAAGAGGACTGATCAAGAGGTTATGCCTCCTCCCTTTTTGGGCTTCTGATTGCTGAATCTTGCAATTTTCCTCCATGCTGTCTGTTGAGATTTCTACATGCTTTTTTGAAGAGAATAAATCTTTTAAGTTATTTACTTCACAATCTGAAGTTGACAGTATATCCTTCTGGCCTTTACATTTTGGATAGCTACTCAAAGCATTGGATTCATTCATTGTGGTAGAGAGAGAGGGTCAGATCATAGCTTGCGCTGCTCTTTCCCCTTTCTTTGAAGAGAAGTGTGGGGGAGGTTGCTGCAATTGCAGTTTCTCCTGACTGCCGTGGACAAGGACAGGGAGATAAATTACTTGGTAAGAAGTTGCTTCTGACCATATGGCTCCAGCATTATTTGTTGTTCCATATCTTTGATTGCGGTCTGCAAGTTGATTTTAGTTGCATGCCCTGGGTGTTAATAACTTAAGAATCTCGATCTAAGAATGCAAACTATTGGGTTGAACTTGCAATTAGATGCCTTCCGAATAAGAGTGTCCTTTTGGGATCTGCTCCTTTTAAGTTAAGTATTTAGTTATTAATTTGTCTACAGAAAGAATAATTTTGAGTTAGCAATAATAAAATGGAGCAATCTGGAATATTAACTTTTGCAATCGGCAAAGCAAGTGCAGAACATGAGAAAAAATCCATTTTGAAGCCAAAGTTCCAGACATCAGGATGGACTAATGTGAATACCGAGATTAGATACTACACATGTTTCCATATACCAAGATTACATAACTGGGGTTGCTGTATTTCAATCCTTACCCTCATTCTCAAGGATGAAAGGTACAAACGACCATTACTAGTATAAAATTGATACGTGGGAAGAAATTTGTCATTTACAGGTTTTTTTCTCTTAAAAATGCATGTAACCTTCTGAATATCCCACTTATGCTGAAGTCTGAGACTTCGAAATCCTTTCTATTCTCTATTTTATGAAGTCTGGCATATATGGCATACAATGATATATATTTTGCATCTTGCTGTTACATAGGATGTCCAGCAAAAATATGACCTTTCTTTTGCCTGTAGAAAAAGCTGATTGTGTTCAACTTCGTTATTGAAAGTCAATTGCATAGAAATAAAGTGCTACTGGTTTTTTGGTGATTCTTTGTTGCTCCATTTAATTGATTGCTGTATCAACTGATTATGGTTCGTCATTTGCAGATTATATTGAAAAGAAAGCATCCTCTCTTGGGTTGGAGAGGCTTTTCTTGCTCACAACCCGTACTGCAGATTGGTATATTTCCTAGTCCTGGTTCTCATAAACATGAATATGTTTACCTCTTGCAGCGGAAACACTTGTGCACGTTGGTCAACCACAGTTGCCAGCCAATGTGCGCTTTGACTATTCATTTACTTGCAACTACTTGAGTCCTTGTCAATGCGTAGGTTTGTGAGGCGTGGTTTCTCGCAGTGCTCCATTGATCAGATACCGGAGAAGAGAAGGAAAAGGATCAATCTGTCTCGCAACTCTAAGTACTACATGAAGAAGCTGTCGCCCAACACGAGCGGAATTACAGTTCTTAAATGAATATTGTCTTGCTGGAGGTCTACTGTAGTAATAGGATGAAGATGCTCAGCCGGTATGTAGCCTTTCAAATCGCTGTGTTTCCACCATTAGCAAAATGTTTCAGCTGTGAGGCAAAACCGGAGTCCTTATATCCTTCTGTAGCTATTTTTCTCCACTTGTAATGGACTTATTAGGCAGTAAATGTAATTAGCAATTGCACAACTTAATTGTTAATTAATTAAATTTTATTCATTATAATTTCGCTTTGAATTCGGGTTTGCTGATCACTACTAGTGTTAACCTGTGCATTCAGCACTATGATGAAAGCAATATATCCACCACGTTTTCTCTTGACGAAGTTCATTTGCATTGGAATAGTCATTTGAATTACTGGAAAGGTAAAAACAGAAAAGATATTGAAGAATTCGTAAGTGATTATTGCCTTTTAAATATATTCCAGTACTTAGCAAACTTATCGAACTGATCCGATTCAACCGCATACAATTATATGTTAAAACATACAACGATACAGGAAGCTGGTCCATTTCAGCTTAAACAGGAAAGCTCAATGCAAATCTATTATCAATTAGATCTACTTCAAGCAAGCTTTCGTAATTTTTAGTGGGATTATGCTTAAGATTGTTCAACTTTGTTAATATTGGGGCTACATTGACTATGTGACCATGTCACTGTCGTGCATTGTGGCTCACTGGTGGATGGGTTAAAATGTACTTCATGAGATTGCAAAATTTGAGCTATGGCTCAAAAAATAGATCAGGCTGTCAAAATGAGTCTGTGATTCATTTTTTGAGCCATATTTGATGGGTTGAACAGTTATATACGTTAGTTATATTTAGTAAACGAGTCATAAATGAATTTATTTATTTTTTTGGCCGATAAATGAACTTAGAATGATAAAACCCAAGATAATATGGGTGTTAAATGGTTTCATGACTTACTTAGACCTAATCCATCTCTATAATTCTTTTTTACTCTCTTACTCTTACTCAATCTCGCACTCGCTCAATTCTGCACTCTCACCTCATTCTGGTTGAGTTTTCTCATATTGAGTTAAATATGAAGTTTTTTAGAAATATGAATCATATACGAGTCAAATCAGGTATATGTCATTGGATTTGCATTAAATAAAAATGGGTCAAAATGAATTAAATTGGTCAATTTGATTAAATCATTTTCAACCCAATCCACCCGTTTAATAGGTCCAGATATTAATGAACCTTTGGTCAATTTATGTCTTGGACATCCGCTACCCTTATATGAGCAAGCTTCCTAACTTTTGACAGTATGAGCTCGTATGCCTACTAGTGAAACAAGTGGTCAGGGCTCTTTTTTTTTTTTTTTTTTGGTCCTAAGTAATCATGGCTTCAATCAAATATTTTGTTGTAAGGATGAGCGATATAGGTTCCAAGTGAAACTTGAAATCTACTGGCTAAAACTGATCTTCTATTTGTTGTTGAGTCAATTCTAAGATTTATCCAAATTCCACATGTATTATCAATTGAACAGCATCAATGAAACATCACATTTAAAGAACATCACTTACTATTACAATCTACTGACCTTAACTTATATTTAGACATGCAAAGAATATGAGATATTAACAAAGTAGAAGTCTCACTCATAAAATGAAGACTCAAACTAGTAATTCCAAATTATACACTTATTTTTGAACAATATAAATAAATAAAAAAATACAAAAACTTGTTTTAGATTTTAGGTTCCATCTAACTAGAATTTGGAATCTATCCGTAAAAATAGATTCACCAACTTTTGGAACATGAAACCCACCTCGCATATTTTGGAACTTGGATTCTTCAATTCCAAATTCTACCCTAAAACCATGTTCATCCATATTTTGTAACAATTGTGGGATCCTTACGGTAAGGTCTAAATGAGGTACTAGTGCATTCTATCGTGTGCTTACATTTTTAATTTTTCAAAGAAATTAAAGTAATAATATTAACAGAAAAAAATAAAGCTGCATTAAAAATGAGAAAAATAGACAAATAGAATTGAAGTAGAGAGAGAGAGATGATGGATACCCTCTTTTTATACGGTCGACACAAGGTCAACCTATCAGTTTTAAATCGCCTTTGGATATTGTGGCTCGCGATAAATGGGTACTGGGTGACGAGGCTTTAGATGGTACGATTCAGTTGAATTCACAAGCAAATTCTGACAATTACTTGGATTTGATAACTAACAAGTTGACGCTGACATGATGGAAGATTCCATAAGATGTCCACTTCATTCAGTGACAGGCAGAAATTTACTAGGGTGAGATCTCGAACAATGTCGACTTATGTAAGTCATTGAAAAAGTAAAAGGATGGACAAATTCACCAAAGTAAAATATTCAATCAAAATATAGTAAGACATGCCAATGGGAATATTGTACATGACATTATAAAAAAATGTAATCCTCAAAACAACTAAATTTTCTCTAGTAAGAAGTTTGAATACTTCGCTTAAATTTAGATATCCTGAGTTGTGGTCTATCTTCTTTTACAGGGTAGAAATCATCTATTATCTAGTAAGTATGAGCAATCTCTTTCTCAAATCTCGTCCCAAACTATGGCAATGACGAAGCCACCAACCATCTCCCTTGACCACCCAAAACCTATCACTCTCTCTCTCTTTCTCCTTTCTACAGACTATCGCCGAAATTGGGGAGGCTGTTAACCACTGTAGGCAGATCGGAGTTTAGCAATGATTGGAACCTGCCATATGATCCAAATTGAAGACAAGCAACCCTAATCTGGACATTTGTGTCACGAACCTCAATCAAGAGATAGAAAAGGGAGAGGAGCAAGGAGGCGATGGCGATTTTGCGCCTACTTCGGCAACGTTGGAGGCACTAGGAATGGATTCTCACAGTGGTAGGTGCTGGCAGGGAGATGTTAGGGTTTAGAATCAATCTCTGTGAGTGATCTGAGCTTAAAGTTTCACGGATACCTTTTCTAAATGAAATTTCAACTAGTCCTGCTCATGCAAATTTGTTCTAAGAGGCAAAGCGAGTCTAAGAATATAGGAGGCAGAGTTAAACAGGTGAAAATGCAAGAGGTCTATACGCAATTTTAATTAACTAGTGTCACAAATCTAAGCTACTCAGGCTATTCAAATAAGAACAAAAGTTAATCGTGGTTCCATTAACAAGGTCCCAAAAGATATAAAATGTGCCCTCTTTTTCCCATTTGTTAATACTGTGATCTCGTGAAAAGTCCACTCCAAATTCACAGCAAAGCCAATTCCTTATCAAACAGACAATAGTTCGGCTTCTGACGGTACGTACTTATACCAGAAAACGTAGAAACCCTTTGGTTTTCTTCGCTCAGCCACCGTTCAGTCACGGACGCTCTTTGTCTGTCGCCATTCTTCTGCTCACAGGCATGAGCGTGAACATGAGGAAGAAGGGGAACACAAAGGCCAGGCTTGGGGAAATGAAATGGGTTAAGAAGAAAGAAGATAAAGGAAAAGAAGGAAAGGGCTCGTTTGGTCTCTTGGGCCAGAATTTCCTCCGCTCAGGCTTTGTTTTTGTTTTTGTTTTTTTGTTTTTTTGTTTTTTTTTATGGGCTCAAGTTTAGTGGGGTGAGGGGATTGAAAATTAGCTGAAAAATGGGCCGGAAATCTAGGGGAAGGGCTGTGTTGAACCGACCTCGGATTTGATTATTATTTTTACTTCTTTTTCCTTAAACTCTCTGCTCTCCCCCTTTTCAATTATTGTTTTTGAGGCCCCATTTATTCAAGCTCTTAATTATAAGGCTCATCTTCGTATTTTCCTATGTATATATTTTTACTTTTTTTTTTTTTCGTTTTTATATATCAACAAATAATAATGTGTCAACAAAGAGTAGGATAGCCATCATCAATCACCGAATCTTTCACTAGCAATTCAAGCCGATACAGAGAGAGATTACCTTCAGCTTCAGGACAAGGAGTTTGTGATAGATGATGATAGATTGAGAGACCTCGCTCCTTGAGATGCTTGGATCGAGAAATCGCGCTCGCCTTGACCAATATATAAACTTCGTTCTGTTCTGCAATTTACAGGAGCTGGACTCCCGAGTTCCAAACCACCCAGATCCCGCCAGCAAAAGGCATGCACCGAATGTTCTCTTGGACCTGCAAAATCAGGACATGAGGATAATGATTGTGAATGATTCTTTTCATATTTGTATCAAAAGCATCGCTGCCGGCACCCCTGCAATTCCAAGCAATGATCTGACCGGGTAAAGAGATTCAGAGAACACTACTCATAACAATTAGAAAAGTAAATAATGAGAACAAAAGATGTCAGAAGCATTCATCCATTGGCTCATCAAGACCAGGTTGTCTTCGTGATCCGCTCCACCATCTCACATGGAATCGCCAATTCCTTGCACGAAAGGCTCAAGTTCCTGTCTTCGAGCGCCTGCTCCCCGCGGTTCTGTCATCCAATTCTCGAATGCCTTGTCTCTTGTTTCCACTTCTCGGTGGTAGAAGGCTGATCGTGGTTTAGGAAAGATATGTCAACGGTAACGGCAAGGCTGGGTCCGATTTAACCCAGACCGATTCATCAACAATGGCTACTGGATGCACCGTGCTGGATTCGTGTAGACAAGAAGCAACGCTGGCGAGCGGCCTCCGCGAATGCCGGGAAACAGATAGTCGGCAAAACCGAGTTCATCGAAGGAAAATAGCAAGGGACGACCAAACAGGAGGACAACGGAAGGTGGTTTTTTCTGGACTGCCCTGGGCAGCGACTAAAGCTCAGTGGCGTCGACTTGGTTCAACTCGACCCAGCTTGGCGCAACTCCAGGCCAAAGGTTGAGAACGTTAGCGACGAGCTTAATCTGGACAAGAAACATCAACGAACGGAAACACTGAGCACAGAAGATACGGAGTCGAATCCAAAGTGAAATGGCACATGATTAAAACAGAAAGGAGGATTCTTGACTTAGTTTAGAGGTTGGAGTCGGAATCCTCTCAACGAGATGAACGGAGGGTGTCCATGCCAAGGCGATGACTAATGGGTTTGAACCAAAACGAACTAAAAGATTCCGCAGCACCGGGGTCATGACCGTCACCAAGGCCGTGGCGGCTGGTCTGAAGATATAGCGGATGGCAGCGCGAGGAGTTGGTATTGTGGTAGGGATGGGTTGCTGCAGGGCATGGACAGCGATGGTGACGACAATGAGACCTTGCTGTGGTGGTGGAGTCTCTGGCTATTGGCCAAGTTGATGGAAATTCACAGATGATGGTTGATGATTGAAGCGACGAGATGGTGCAAGGGGGGCTGATGGGATGAAGAAGACGACGACGATGCGGTCAGTCCGTGGGTTGGTGAAGGCGGAGGATGGCATGGACGGAGATGAAGAGGATGCCCTGTACACATCCAGCCCCGTCTGTCTTTATGCACCGAGTTCTGCTTCTTCTTTCGATCGAGCTTCTTCTTCTTCTTCTTCGTAGAATCTCCTCCTTGCACCTTTATATATCCCACGAAATCCTCTCTTGCCATTTATCCAAGTACTGTCGATTAAGGGGGATAATTAAATATTTGCACAATTGGAGCTTAGTTTATGTCTCAAGTGAGACGCCAAAAAGCTAAGAGTCACAATGCATGTTTTGTCATCTTTGTTCTTATAATGCTATTGCTATCAAAATATTTCAATGCAACTAATGAAAGGATTTCATTTTTATAATAAACAGGTGAAAATATAATAATTCGTAATGTCTTTAAATGAGTCATCGAACATTATGTTAGAATTTGAGTTCTCTTAACGAATTATAGTCATGTTACATCTTGTATTCATGTTTCTTCAACCATCTAATAGTATAAAACTTTTTGGTTGAATTCTTTGATATTATATTACAATTTAGATCTCCACCCAAAAAAAAAAAAAAAAAGTGGGTTTTTTCATTAAAAGAAGAAGAAGAAGAAGAAGAGAAACAGGTTTTGGAGACGTGCCGAGTTGGCAACCAGAAAGGAACGGACCGCGTGCCTTATCTACAGTAGATTGACGTACATCTGTTCTTCCCCAGAGAGTTGGTAGTAAAGTTATGTTTGACCGTCTGCAACGACTTTTGACCAATTGAAGCCCTTGTTTATACGTACTTTTTTGAGATTTCTTCCGTTCACCTAATGCATGCAGGATTCTCCCTTCACACAGCAATAGCATGAGAACTACTATAGTACATATATTTAAAAATAAAAAAATTCCAAATAAAAATTCAAAATACTATTATTTTTTAAACAAGAATTTAAAGTGGATCTTATTTCAAAATAAATTGCCATATCAATCTCCCACTTACATTTTTGCTTCTTCTTTTTGAAGTTTTAGTTTTAGTTTTGAGTTTGTTTTTTATGAAGAGAACAAACCAAGCAGAAAGAAAAAAGGAAAAACTTAAAAAATTTAAAAGATGAAATTCCCTTCACTAGCCGATGAGTTTAAGCCTTTTTTTGAAATTGATATAGCTACTTTAGGCCTTTATTTAAAACAAAATCCACTCCATGCCCTTATTTAATATAATGTCCACTTCAAGTCCTTATTTGAGAATATAACGGCTCTTCAAGCCTTTATTTAGAATTTTCCCTTAAAATGGAAAAGAAAAAAAAAAGAATTTCAAAGCTTTTAAATTAATCAAACTCAATATTCCACTAATATTTTTGCAATCTTAAGCTTGATTTATTGAAGCTTAGACAACTGAGTGATCTAGTTTGTACGAGTTTGGAACTGCCCTAAGGATTGAATTCTCCGGCTCTTATAGTGTAAGTTGGTTCCCCATGTTGTAAGTATCGGTCCGAAAGATATAACATCATATGGAGATGCTATTGTTATGTCTAGGAGCTAGAAATGCGTTCTCCCAAATTTAGAGGTACATAACTTTGGCAGAAATCATGAATATAATAGAACAGTGATAACATTTCGCGTTGTCTCAATTAAATTCTTACGTTTATCATTTAAATTCTTCAGTAGTCTTTATTTCTTAAATCTTAAATCTTTTTTTTTTGTTCGAAAAATCTTATATCTAGTCGTATGAATTTCCCACCTTTAGCTTCTAACATTGGAAAGATAGTGGGACGTAGTTTGGACCAAACTAGAATATTAAAACGAAGTCGGACAATGTTATTGTAAGAGGAAGAATCCGATTTCACATGTTTCTCAATGAACACATTCAATGAATAGAGGAACAACGTAATCCTTTTACTAATGTTTCTTGACGATTACAAATAGCATCAGGATTGAAATAAGAACACGAATTATTCTAAAAGTAAACATTTCCTAGGTAGGATGTATCTGCCTATGCCCACAACTTAATCTTATGTATATCTCAGTCCTTCACACACAAGTTTCCATCGCAAACTCACACACAGGCAAGAGTATCGCCCGTTTGTTTACCATTTGTTTATTGCACGTTTAATCAGTAAGCAAAACAACTATTTCTCAAGTATTTCCCCTCTCTCTCTCTCTCTCAAAACCCCCTATCAACATCAACCCTAACAGCCAAATTGCTGAAAACGGGCGTATGGTGTCAGTTTGCGAATCATCTTTCAATGGGAGACAGAAAGATGGAAGTCGATTTGGTCTCCGGGGGAAAGCTCAGTCTGACTCCTTCCATCGCTCGTGATGATGAGAAGAAGGTGACGGTCGCGACCGCCACTCGTTAGGATGAAGGATTGGCCGCAACCACAAGGGTTTGACCTTCCACGCCTAGCACTTGAACTCTGATCGAGTTGCTGTTGTTATAAAAAAGAACAAGCAAGAAACAACAAGACGGGTCGTCAAAGAATTGCGAGAGGCGGTGGCGTGCGTTCAGTTCCACCAAAGACCAAGAAATGGGTAGGCTTTGCTAGAAACCCAAGAAAACTAAGATGAAAAATCTCACGGCTCTAATCAGACCCAATGAATTCCCAACAATCTTCACGGACAAAAGTCGCAACCCTCCCGAGGTGAACTCAAGGGAGTTCGACGAACTGCAAAGGGGACGCCGATAACTCTCTCGTGAGACGGCGTTTTATGATTGTAACTTTTTCCGTTGTATTGTCTTCACGTAGGAAGGCAACTCTTTTCAGGCTTTCAACCATGGTGAAAAACAAAAGTATATGATTTGATCATCTTCGTAAGGGTGTCAAAAAAATGCGCGCCAGCCCACCCTAAAATTTTGGGTATTTTGGGGCCGGGCCTTAGTCTTCTTCGGGTAGATGTTGGCATTTATGGGGTTGGGATTGGGTCGGGCCGACGTGGATTTTTTGACACCCCAGCACAGCTCGATCTCTCTCTCTCTCTCTCTATCTCCCCTTGTCTCTCCTCTCTCCCTGCAAACGTGACGAGGACAAACCCTAGATCTGAGAAGACAACAAGCATAGTCCCTCCATTACCGTTCGCTTCCTTCAACTCTAACGTAACCTTGTTGTCTCTGCAAATCAATCACCTGCCTCTGCTTCTTCAGCTCTCCACTCCGTTGTCCTCACCTCGATCACCATCTCAATCTCACGAAGATTTCAATTAAAATCTTCAAAGCACTCCTTTGATGCACCTGTGGAAACTCGATCAATCTAACGGCGTTGGGTTCAAAGCAGCCATGCAAGGCAAAAACATGTGCTGGGAAGGACTCAGCTGGTGCAAATGTGTCGGTCATTCCATGTCTTTATCAACGACTCTTGAAAGAGTAATGCGAGGTTTCGCAATATGAATTTTGATATGAATGCATCGAAAATTACCATCATGGCCCCTACCTATCGATTTAACAGTGGAAAATTACTAGAACGGAAGGCTTTGGTTCAGCACAAAATGACTCTTCAATTAATCAAAAACATGTGCCTTTGATTCTCACTCGTTGGACTATCCATTCAGTTGAGGAACCAATAGCATTCTTAAGATGAGGGAAAATTACGAACACAAAAAAAAGCTAATAGAAAGATCCTAATTATTTGAAAGGAGGTGCCATTATTAAAGTATTCATCCAAAAATGAGGACGGGCATGTGTTGCGATCTCCTTTAAAAACTTTTCTAACTTCATCCTCTTTGATTCTCAGAAAATCGGATCAAATTGATGTTGGCTCTATTCCGATAGGCGCACTAGTTAATTTAGAGTCTAAAGATTTCCCCATGACAATGATATACTCTGCGAAATTCGGAGTGAACTCATGCTTACCAAATATGAAGATGGATGTTTCGGGGCACTAGAAATGTGCTAGTGCTCGGACAAGGCCAAAACAAACTTTTATTTCCAACAGAGGGAGTATCTGCCGTATCTTGCCCATCTCATGAGCAATGATTATTAGTGAGCCATTTGTCTTGACAAGTTATAATAAATAAATAAATAAGTTAAGAAAAAATCCGATCGAGTTTTTCTTTTGGCAAGCATAATTTGATAAAATTTGAGTGGATGCATAAGCCGAGATTGAGAGAAAGATTTAATTGATCATTGGATGGGTTCAAAGAGACTAATAACTAATAAGCCTGCCACTGCATGAAAATCTTATAGCATATGTTTTTTTGTATTTTTCATGATTAGTTTAGCTAACTGGACCTCAATAGGAGGAAGAGCTTACAAAAGTTCAGGCTGCATATGGGCTATTAAATCCCAGTCAACTGTTTACTAGTACCTCTAACACTGCAGAAATTTTCGGATATGTTATAAAGTTGTCTGAATATTAATCGAGAAGGAAGTACAGCAAAGCAGCTTCCAAGCTTTTTCTTTCCAAGTATTGGAGCTTATTCTTTCTTCAGGAACACCAGCACTGTACTAGATCTTTCCCATCTTCTTGGTTAATAATTTTCAATATGATTACCAAGCACATAATTTATTTGCAATGGTCAATTGAACGAGAATTTGTTGCTTATCTAACTTCAAGTGTAAAGCCTGGATGAAAGAATAGGAATTGTTTCCTTCTAGTTGTAATGATGAACTCCTTGCGATTGCTTTTTAATGTAAGTAAGGAGGTGAAGTACATGAAAGTGCTTTAAATTGGAATTGCTGATAACTAGAGAGGATAAGAGTTCCTTGAAACTGGTCTCTTGAGAGCGATCTATGATCCAGAACCGCTCATATATTTCATTGCCAACCATTTGCGATCCTGCACATCCTTAAAGTATTTCCTTTTTGACAGTATTATTTTCTTCTTCAGGAATCTCTAATCGCTCATCGACCAGTTTGATATAAGTGAACTAAATTGCCCGATCTTTCCAAGTAGCTCAGTACATGAGCCACTTCTTTGAGGACTCCATGAACTCCTACGTGCGTCGTTAATAACAGTTTACTCCCCTAACCACCGAGGAAACCAAAGCGACTGTGCAAAATCAGTGCAAGAGCACTCGGTTCTAAGAGGACTCACCTCAGTGATGTCCAGCTTATAGGAGACGTCCAGAAGAGTCCTTTTGTTGTTCTGTATTGCGATCTCTTGTCATTGAACCTGTGGCAAGAGAAGGAAGAATATAGTGGCTAGGATAACATTGCACTGAGTGAAGCAACGTGAATCAAGCAGTCTTCTCTTGTATAAGCTTAACTTTCCTTTGAAGATATTGTAGCCTAGAAATGTGCTTTTCAGAAGGTGTCACGACAAACAAACAAACGAAGAACAAATCTTCAGTTCATATATGGATAATGACGTCAACCATTTGGCTCTACTTATGGAGCGATTAGCAGGACGTGTGAGGGACACTGCTATGTTGGGGTGAAGAAAAGAGAAGCGTAGGATAATAAGAGGAAAATAACATTCTTTTCCGTTATTAGGAAAGACGAGAGAGGGTAAAAAAATATGAAAATTATATGTGAAATTGCATTTTTGACTTTTTAGTCATCGAAATATATTTTACTAAAGAAACTTCGTATGAGTTAAAATTTTCAAGTATATGTTAAACAAAATTTTAAAATACTTCATGTGTGAAGGAAAATCTTCTTGTAATTTTCAAAATGAGACAAGGACTATACAGTAGTTTTGGCTCGTCATTGAAAAAATCATATAACTAAAATGATGGTCATTGCTGAGATGCTTTGAAGAGATGGCCAAGAGTTTGATGCGTGCATGGGCAAGTGATTATGAGAATGGGGGTTTAAGGGGTCAAGTGATTCATCACCAACTCCTGTTTAAAGGACGAACTACCCGCCAAGGATAAAGGATTTCCGGATAGGAGAAGCTATTGTTTATCTGGGGAGTTATTTATTCACATCCACATGTGCATGATAATAAGATAAAAAGAATCGGGACGGCGGTGAGCTTGGGATGTCGCGAAAATAACCCTTACCGCTCACGACCCTAGAGATGGAATTGGGTTGTGACAGCTCCTATTTCGATCTTTTTATTCGTAGAGAGTGGATTACTCCTCAATAGTGAACCAAGAAGCCCTCTATCCTCGACTGATAGATTTTTTTTTAGGCCTTGGTGGTGGGTTTCTCTTATCCCAAAGTCCTTTATTCTTGGTGAGTGATTCGTCCTTTAAGCCTTGATGGTGAACTTCATCAATCCCAATCCTCATCCTTGATTGATGGTGCATCCTTTTATACCTTGGTGGCGATCATAGTCTATATTTTATTCTGCATTTTATGCTTCAATATCCATTCTCATACACACCATCCCATACACTTAACCACAAAAATCCCTTTATCCTAGAATCACTTGCCCACCCACCCATCAATTTGAATAGTATTTGAAAATTTAACATGAAAATGAAGTTCTCTTTTCTCTTTCAGTTAAGAAAAAGTAACATCCTCAAAGATTGATTTAACTCAAATAGTGAAAGTAAAAGTTGAGACTCAAAAACCATAATTCATACCAAGCATCCCCTCTATATGTTTAGTATGATAGTTAATCGCAATTTGACTAAATTAGTTAGCTTATATCGAGACAGGAGTTAAAAAAATATTTTCTTCCAAGTAATTTGCTGGCATGTTCAAATCGTAGTATACACATTCGTTAGATAACGTGTAGAATTAAGTCACCGAAATTCTAGGAAAGTCAACTACGTCACTCCCTAGGGTAGGGTAACAAATATGTACACTTCTCCAATTCTAATATAAAAGAATAGAAACAACAATGTAAGAAAATGAAAATCGTCGGATTGAGTATATACATTAAACATATTATTTTTCGGTCAATCTTACCATTAACGAGCTCTATGTGAATTGGCTCATTTAAACTTTAGGGAGTGTGCGAAGCTATTTTGTTGGGTGAAAATTGCATAAGTCTTGTATTGTTTTCTCTAGTTTATACGCCGTTAATTGTCCGCACAGAGATACAAGTGCCCCTGTATATTGTTGGCCGACTTGATGGATCCTCTGTGTTCATTTTTTCCACCTTGTTTATCTTCTGAAATGATGCAAAACAAGAAGAAACAGAAAAATTCTCTGTTCCTGTCGATATAATTGCCATGCCAGAAAATCTCCTTCCAAAACATTTAGCAAGGAGTTTCTTTGTCATCCGTAGCTCTACGACGCAAATTGTTTCCCTGAATGTAGAAGATGGTTGGGGATGAAAACAAATGCTAATACTGAGAGATTGCAGTTAGTGCCAACCAGATTATTTTCCTAACATCCTAACGATTATTGTGGATCTCAAACGAATTAGGTATGGCAATCGGAGTCACGGGACCGTAGCAACAGCCTCCCCACATCCACAAAATTGCTGGTCTTTGGTAAATTTTATTTACATTCACCAAAGCGGCCCCTGCCTCCAAGCCGTCGAGCCAGCTCAAAATCCTTCCTCACTGTGATGAAAAGAGCAAATAATATTATAAGTGAAGCAAATCATAGTCCAAGTATCGAGAGTGGCTGTCAACATAATCAATATCAGGAGACCTTGCGGTCATTGGGATCTAACAGTTCATTGAGATTTGATCATATCAGTGGTATGTCAAATGTGATGCATGCAGTTTCTATCTAGTCAACAGCAGGAGGCGTCGCATTAATAGGAGTAAATGGGGTATATTGCTTCTCAATGGGATTCTCATCAGCCACTTCCTGAGCTTTACAGTACAATGTATTACACACATACATGTTCCGAATGTAATCACTTAAGCAAAATCAAGATGGTGTAAGAATGGAAAGGGCTAAGCATGAACAGGTTGTCTAGGGAGTATTATTAACTTTCAAATTTTACCTTCCAAACCTTCTGGATCATTTTGGCCCCCCCCGACACACACACACACACACATATATATATATATATATATATATATAAATTTCCTTTTCGACCTACGTGGTAAGTCAGGGAATGATTTCCATCGGTGCCTATTTAGTTGCTTTTGAGTTAGATATATTGATTAGCCAAGTCATCTCTTACTAGAAAATCTTGAAATCTAAATGCGCTATGGCCATTGGAACCTTTGCATGCATTCGTTATGTTGATTCTTTCGGGTGGTATTCCTGACGGAATTTTTTTTTGTGTGATTGCAGGTAAGAGAAATTGATAACAGTATAAACCCTGCTATCACTCGTTGGAAACTAGAAACTCTACGTGCTATTCAGGAGGTATCGGTGCCTTTTGCTATTCTATATGCTTCACTCAAAGTCATGACCATTGAGCGAATTTCATTTGGGTGTTAACTGCATCTGACTCTTTGTTTTACTTTAACTCGGTGTTGTGAGTAAAAGCTGTTTCATTTGATACTCAAATGCTACGAAAAAATTCAGCAGTGTTTGCGATTTTTATTTTTATATGGCTTAACGTGGTTGGTTGTACTCTTTTACTATAACTTATGCTGTTCTTTCTTTATGCAGGCATCAGAGGATTTTCTGGTTCAATTATTTGAAGATGCAATGCTATGCGCTATCCATGCAAAGCGTGTTACCCTTAGTAAGTCCTATTTAATTTCTAGTGTCAACAAATTATGCTATGCTGGTGAACTATAGATAAGCAGGGAGAAATGAATCTTTTTCCTGTCTGGAATTTGGAGACAAATGTTCATTTTGTTTGGATGGACAAATTAAAAATTATATATATATATATATATATAATATAATATAATATAATATAATATAATATAATATATATTAAATGAACATTTGTCTCCAAATTCCATACAGGAAAAAGATTCGTTTCTCCCTGCTTATCTATAGTTCACCAGCATACCATAATTTGTTGACACTAGAAATTAAATAGGACTTACTAAGGGTAACACGCTTTGCATGGATAGCGCATAGCATTGCATCTTCAAATAATTGAACCAGAAAATCCTCTGCTGCCTGCATAAAGAAAGAACAGCATAAGTTATAGTAAAAGAGTACAACCAACCACGTTAAGCCATAAAAAAATAAAAATAAAAATAAAAATCGCAAACACTGCTGAATTTTTTCGTAGCATTTGAGTATCAAATGAAACAGCTCCTACTCACAACACCGAGTTAAAGTAAAACAAATGCAGTTAACACCCAAATGAAATTTGCTCAATGGTCATGACTCTGAGTGAAGCATATAGAATAGTAAAAGGCACCGATACCTCCTGGATAGCACATAGAGCTTCTAGTTTCCAACGAGTGATAGCAGGGTTTATACTGTTACTAATTTCTCTTACCTGCAATCACACAAAAAAAATTCCGTCAGGAATACCACCCGAAAGAATCAACATAACGGATGCATGCAAAGGTTCCAATGGCCACATGGCATTTAGATTTCAAGATTTTCTAGTAAGAGATGACTTGGCTAATCAATACATCTAACTCAAAAGCAACTGAATCTGAGGCGCCGATGAAAATCATTCCCTGACTTACCACGTAGGTCGAAAATGAAATTTATATATTAAAAGCATTTGATATATTTAAAGATTGATGAACTAGCTGATTAAATGACATTATATCCTTGCTATTGCCAAGAATGCAGATATAAATATCTTTCATCAGCTTGTTTTACCGCATTAGAGACATAAATGTGTCATCTGATCATTCTCCTCTTAGAGATATGGACAAATATTAATTGCACAAATTCGACACTCAGTTCAGAAACGAAAAAAGCAATGGTTCAGTAAAAAATCCGAAGGCAAATCCATGTAAGAATATAAACGTTCTGCAAGTCCACTAAAGATCTGTCAAATAACAGGGATTAAATTTATTTAAATCACATGCACCACATGGCGACCCCTGTGAAGATGGAATAGATGTGTTAAATTTTCTTCACTTCTGGAATCATTAACAAAAGTCTGTCATCCGAAGTAAATAATGCACCACCTATTGCAGCAAATGACGGCCAAATGGTGAATTGGCATGCAGCACTAAAGTAATCGCATGCAGTTGCAATCTCAAGCCATTAATCACAAAATAGATTCACCCATGTCCGCAAACTAGAGCTACAATTTCCCACATACACATTTACAAACAAGATATTAAGACCTTAAGAAGAGTTCCCGTAACTAATTATCACATATTTTTAATGATTCGTTTGCATGGATAAGTGTTGACCTTGGCTGCTCCTATTCTAGTGAACGTGCATATAATGTACGCTTACACTACAAGCACAATAACAATTACAGCCTCGTTTCACTTCACTCAACCACATGGATGTTCGTACCCGGTAACTAAGCTTTGTTAACAATCAAGCTTCCGGTAAAGCATATACTCACAGCCCTAATGAAAGGAGCTCTTGGTATGATGAGGTTTCAAGACTGCTCGACGAATCTACCCCAGGTCGTGATAGGATCACCACACCTATCATTCGACCGACGACGACACCACAACAATGCATTATCAGCTAAATACATCGATGCAGTGTTTACCTGTGTTTGGTCGTCGTTGATCCCCATGGCTTGGAAGTACCACTCCATATACCAGAGGAAGTTGTCCACGTTTTTGGCCACCCACGAGCCCCATAATTCCTTCAGCTTCAGCGTGTCCACTTGTGGACCTTGCACGGTGATCAACCCGTTCACACGTGCAGCTTCTAATTCAGCAAGCTTACTCTTAAGCTCCGTTATCTCCACGTGCATGGCTGCCATCATGGCCTCCAAGGGTTCGTACCATCTCGGCGTTCCGCCCACGATCAGCGTAGTCACCACCCAGCGCAGTCACCACCCATGGCAAGCGCCTCATCAGATCGTGGATTAGCCATTGTGTTTGCGCTTGGAACAAACTTAGCTCTGATACCACTTGTCATGGGCTGATCGATCACTCTCGATCACTTGAATGCTGACCCGTGCGGCCTTAGGATTTTACCCCTAAGCAGCCTTTCTCACACTCGACTCACAAGGAGAGAGAAAACTCTAGAGAGAGAAGCTCTGGATTGTATTTTACTTGTCAATGAGATAATACAATGAAGGGGAGGAGACCCCTATTTATACAAAGACAAGGCACACCGTATCCGTAGATCTCTCCTCAATCTAACGGTGGAGATTACATCTCTCCAACTACCAACTAACCGCATTTATTACATACGAATACATTTACAGTATCGCCCGTCCCTAGGAGTATTCTAGAATACTCAAGAAAACCCTAACAGTTGGGGATACAAGCCGAGGGTCGCTTGATCCATAGTCGTGTCACGGCTGGCCCATAGGAACCTCTTGGATCGGCTTTCTTTTGGGCCATGACACTTTCATGTGACTGGACTTCGCACAAATTTATTCTGTGTGACTTTTGAGTTACCAGAGCAATATGGGATGGATCTGTCTCAACCAGCATGACATGCCGGGGGGGTGGGGGGTGTGAGTGACTTTCATTTTCTTATATGCCGTTTAAAAAGTAATTGAAGATGAAAAGTTGGAGAGCATCAAGGACTGAGCTATGGTTTCTACTTTTTTTCTTCCATGGCATATGCGCAGATGTTTACTCATAGATAAACCCAGCATGAACAGCTGTAAAGTTGGGATAATTGAGATGTTTTTCCTGAATCCCGCTATAAACATGGTACACGATAAATTCAAGGATGATCGCATGATATGGTGGATTTAGCTTGTGAACGGTCCCGCTCAAGTTGGAGTGTGGATATCTAGGACGAGACACTGAGTTGAATTGCCATGCTAGATTGTAACAAGACTCAATAAAATAGAACAACAAGATCAGTTTGAGTGCAAGAGTATATAAGATTGCCCAAGTTGAACTAAATTAAAATACAATGGCCAAGTTGAACATTGGCTGAAAGTATATAAGATTAAAGAAGAGGAAAACATCAAACTTATAACATTATAAGTCTAATTAGAATTACCAAAAAATGACGACAGTAAATAAATATTTTTACTAAATATTATTAAAGATTATTCCTATCAAATAATAACTAGCTCAATAAAATATTATCTAAGATATCCTTTGGATAAGACAGCTAAATATTATTAAGATATTCTTTACTAAATATTATTAAAGATGAACCATAGTTATTATTTGATAGATAATAAAATATTATCTAAGATATTATCACGTGAAAACTTAAAATTATTTAAAGATGAAAAATATTATCTTAATAATCTTTAACAAAATGCATTATTAAGATTATTCCTAATTAACTTCTAATAGTTGCTAATTAGTTTGTTTTTTCAAATCCACTTTGGTATTGGTCCGGCCTACTTGCTGAAGAGACGAGAAAAATCGAGCACGGCGGTCCCTTGGTGAATATGTCTTCGATGGTTTGAGGGTGCATAAGAAGTCTGTATGATTCCTTGGGATAGTTTTTTTCATTGATGAAATAACCGTCAATCTACATATGCTTTGTTCACGCAACAAAAACTAGGGTACGACTACATGAAGCGTGAAACCTGAATTCCAATCTATAGATAATACTTCATCTGATAGCTTAAACATTTATAATAGTTGATAATAGTCCCACAAAATCTTAACGATGAGATCCACCAAGGTTGTTGAATAGAAATGAGCCAAGTGGTTTTCCACAACTAGGAGATGCCACTGTGCAATATTAGCCTTTCAACTAAGAGCGGGAAACAGTTGTTTATTTCATCACTACTCAGAAACAGGCGAGTGACCTAAGAAATATGCAGTTTACCCTAACCAGATGAAGAGTTACTTGTAATGTGGTTTCTAGCTCGTGGAAGTATGAACGCCATGCACAATATTGGTCTAGAAATAGTGAGATTGATGAGTCAATCTACCGGACGATGGTAATGTTGGTAAGTTCTTGGGCTGCCGAGAACACTACCATTTGTGTTCATTTGCTTATTGACAGCATATTATAACTTAAAGACAGGAGCTGATCATGATGCTTGTGGAAGTAACAAATCTGGATTAAATAGATCAAAACCCATAAGAGCAACGTTCACATCTGGAAGTTTAAAGGCAGGCATATTAGAGAAAAGAGCTGAAGAATGGAATGATGAAGGACCCAAAGTAATGCGTTGACAATCCAGAGAGTAGACAAGCCTCCATAAAGAACAGACTAGTTGCAAAGGTTCGAGAAACTTTGCAGTAATTACCTATATTGGTAAATTCTATTAGAGCGATCTAAACTTTTGGGGCAAGTTCTACTCAGCTCATACTAGTAGTATGAGTATATCTATGTACACACACGCGCCATAAATGACGATCGGGCGGCAAGGAATCTACTCAACAAAGTACAAGTTCACAGAAGTTATGTAAGTAGTCACCTAGGAAGTGTAACTCAAGGTTAGATTTTTCAACTTGAAGGTAACAGACTGTGAAGTAAAATACATCTGCCTGATGATCTACAGATAGAACAGAAGAAGCAAACTACAAGTCTGAAAAATGAGCAACGACATGCAATTAAGGACAAAGTTGTTGGATATAGAAGACAAAAGGAGAAAAAGAAAATGGATGCTTCCCACAAACTTGTCCATACTGTGCCGCAAATGGCGCCATCAATATTATATGGTATGATGTAAAAAATATTTTTAAGTTTATATTTTCCTTTTTTCCTTCTTTCTTTTCGGAGACTTTAAGGGGATTGAGTCAAATGGACTCTTTGGTAGAATCACACGATGCTCTCCTGCAATTTGAATCTCTTAGTGTCTCTTGGTTGGAACAGAGGTGCATGTCAAGTGTCCATGTTCCTCCAAGTCTATATCACAAAGAAGAGATAACATAATATTTTTCATATTCAAGACGAGAACAAGTTGTCAAGTCTCAATGTCAAGTAGTTCTAAGTTGATGCAAGTTCTTTTAGCAACATCTAATCATACTGCAGGCTTGATTGGGTTGATAGGAACTTTAACTGTTACTAAGTGTGGCCACAATTGAAACAGATTAGGCCAAGCTTTTGCATTACCGTCTGTGTGCATAACCATATATTATCGAGAAATAGGCAATGAGAGTGTAGAAGATGAAATCAAGAAGTCTGGGAGCACTACCCAGATCGAACTGTACTCAGGCAACAGACGTTGATCCTTTGCCACTGATCACCGCATCATTGTGTCATGACTTGTACGATAAATAGAATGAGTGTTGAAGATGCAGTATAAAGAGTCCTGTCGACAATGGTGATCTCGGGCTCACTCCACTTTTTCCTCATTCTCAAGCTCAGGTAAATAGGGAACAAGCTTCATCCACATTCAGGTTGTTCCCACAAAATGGCTAAATAATCACAAGATTGTGGCTGAATTTGTAGAAGGATATGCAGAAGGATTGTTGCACAGTGATATAGGGACTAATGGGTTTGCTATACCTGTAATTCAACTTGTGATTTTTTAACGGAACTAATCTGGCGGATCCGATCCATTATAAATTTGATATTGCTCGTACCTAATCCTACAATCTTGAAGTTGGACGTGGCCTCCACCTCTCAAGTGGATATCTTTGATATAATTGCCACATAGCAGCGATCCCACATCAAGCGCGTTCCATCATATCGATGTCTCCATTGCAAACCATGGCTGGAATCTTGTCGGCCCCTGGAGACTCCGAAAAATGATGTGGAAAATTTTCTCCGAAAAATGATGGATTGTATTTCTTATAAAAATGAACAAACAAAAAATATTTTCATTATTCACAAAAATATTTAGACATAAAACGTCATCGATAATAAAAAAAAATTTTATTGATTAATTATTTCAAATAATACAAATAAGTAATTTTATAAAAATATTTTTAAAATTATTCATTTTCCGTTAAACAAAAAGGAGTCTAAATTATTTGCTTTTTTTTTTTTTCAACTCTCCAATAATGGGAGAATGATACTGGAAATTTCAAAAGTTGTATATGGCACTCACTTTAGTGCTAATTTTTTTTTTTTTTTTCCAAATCACCTAAATGCCACATTTAAAAAAAAATAATCACTTAAGTGTCAACTCCGATTTGAATCATTGGAAATCCGACTTGGCCATATTTTATTAATCTCTCAATCCTACATGGCTCGCCAGCGTGCCCACTTAGCATATAATCGCTAGACGACATTATATAATAGCTTAAAAAGTGATCATTTCAGTATCAGTTGTTGTTAAATATGACAACTTTAGTGCTAATCATTACAAAAATGTAATCACTTCAATGCAAAAAAAAAAAAAAGCCACCTCAAATAAAATTTTTAATTATAAAAGTCACATAATTTCTCTGATCATAGTTTCTTGTCGGGGTATTTAAGTGATCGCTTTTTCTTCGATTTAACACTTAGGTGAACTAACAAAAACTTTTGACCCTAAAATGAGCATGGTACACAACTTTTGACACTTTTAGTGTTTTTCTCCCCTCCAATAATATCTTAATATCTTGAGCTCATCCCCTCCAATAATATCTTAATATCTTGAGCTCATTCTTGTGTCCTATCAATCTCTTGCCATTTCAATAATTTGTCTATCCGTTGTCTCTCTATAAGTGTATCAATCTTTTTGCTTATAAAATTGTAAAGGATAGTGTCCTCTTGCCCATAGATCACTTTGGAAGATTAAGCAAATAATTTTATTATGATGTATTTCAATTATTAAATAATGACGTGAATGTATTAGTAAAAATACATAATAAAAAAAATAATCTTCTATATATATATATATATATTTGTGATAAGAGAAGCATAATTCAAGAATCGAAGTTTGAAGTTTTTTATGTCACAATTTTTTTTAGAGTAAATATGTCACAGTGGACATAGTTTAAAATATTTGGTGGCTTTTTCCCTTTAAATTATTTTTGCTTCCTGTTTGTGCTCATCTACACCTATGTCCTTGATATACATGTAGTTTGTTGGTAGAACATTTATCGACTATGGTCTAGAGCAGAAGAAAGACAGATACATGTGCCCTTGCCTATAAAGCTCAAAAAAAAAAAAAAAGTGCTCTTGCCTATACTTCGCATGGTCGGCTTTTATATGGGTCAATTGCTTTGAAGATTATCACAATTATAAGTTTAGACACTAAAAAAAGAATTAAGCTATATTAATTTAACACTTTAGAATGGGAACCCAAATTGGCTTTGGGGCTGATTTATTTACGGACACAAATGAATGGCGCCTAAAATATTAAAACGTTTCTTTTGAATGAGGGATATGTACTACAAGTCCTAAGATTTATTGTGAAAATACAATTGAATCTTAAAATTTTTTAAAAATGCAATTAACTCATAAAACTTATTAAATTAGTGAAATTGACTCCTTCCGTTAACATTATCAATTTGTCTAACGGAAAATATTGAGGTGATATTGTTAAATTAATTTATTTATCATACATGGCATTTTTTTATTAGTTTTTTCTTTAAATCTTATTTAAATAATAGTAAATTGGATAAAAAAGGGAGGGATCATGGCTGGGCACATCGTCGTCACCCATCATGGTAGTGGCCGGCGAAGGTCATTGACCTTAGATGGCGGAGGCGGGGTGACCCTCACCAGCCCGGGCGAGGCCATCTTTGCCTGAGCAAGGCTCAGGCAAGGCTCACTTAGATCTGGGGACACCTTGGCTATGGCTAGTGTGGCTTGCCCAGATTTGGGTGAGCCTCACTCGAGTCGACGAGGGCTACCCCCCCTCTGCAGCCAGCCCCTCTGACGATGGTAGCATTAGTGGTGGCGCCTACCCACTGTCCCTACCCTTTTTTTTCCTAGTTTTGTTTTTAAAATTATTTTAGCTTTTTTAGTTTTTTTACTATTATTTCTTATAAAAAGTAACAAAAAATGTCACATAAGATAAATAAATAAATTTAAAAATGTCACGTCGGCATTTTTGGTTAAACATGTTAACAGTGTTAAAAGAAGGATTCAATTGAATCAATTTGACAAATTTTAAAACTTGATTGTACATTTTGAAAAATTTAGGATTTAATAGCACTTTTGTGATAAGTTTTATGACTTATAATATATATATATATATATATATATCCATTTGAATAATATGAATTCGTGAGATGATTTTCAGGTTGATATATTGCAGACGTCAAGGAAATTTTATCGAGTATTTAAAAGCCCTCATATAATATATATTATAGATTTATCCTCATGTTTTTTTATTTACCCTTCTGTCGCAGGACACCAGCCACTACGGGCGCGCATGACAAAATTTCTGTTCCAAAAATTGATTTCTGGCCAGAAATTAATTTCTCAATTTCTATTTCCCGAACAAGTTTTTGAACAAAGAAACCTTGTTTGATAACGACTCCAAATTTCTATTTCTGGGCACAGAAAACTTTGATAACGAGAATAAAATTTCTATTTCTAGGAATAGAAATTGATTATATAACAACATAGGAAATCCTCAAATACAAAATAATAGTCGAAATAATACTAAAACAACATAAGAAATCCTCAAATACAAAATAATAGTCGAAATAATAAGTTGAAAATACAATTTCATGGAATTTCCTATTACATGTACTTACGTTTCCTATTACGTAATATTTTCTTTCGAAAAATAAACAACGTGGCAAAAAAAAAAAATCAATTGAAATTCAATTGTAGTGAATATGTCGTTATGTTTTTGCTGAAATTGATTTCATATTAATCAAATAAGTCTAATGATAGCCATGATTATTATAGTCTAATCTCCTAAAAAAAATCCTAACTTCAAGTCTAATTCCAATTTCTTTTCAAATTTTGTTAAAAAAAATCCTCACCATGTTCAAAAATCGTCACCAATTTTTTTCAAAATTATCAACACTAGGATTATTTAAAAATTTATTATCAAAATCTGTATTTTCATCAACACTCTTACAAGAACAATAAATTCCTTATTAGATCTCCTTTTCTTATAAAAGAAAAATCGGATGAGACCCTAATGATTTGACCCCTTTTTACCGCCTCAATATGAAGTTTATGATTAAAAAAATAGGTAGCTAGATAGAGCCGTTATCTGACGTACTATGGAAGAGTGGGTGAAGAAAGACTCGTTAGATATGAATATGATAAGTTGACTATTACCATTCGTGAAATCTCTTGCGTGCAACAAATGAAGTCTTGTTCATTCAATTCTCATCATCTAGCTCAATGGTTAAGATTTTCAATCAATATTGATTGAAATGATTATATTAAAAAATCATTAAAATATTTTGGACTAAATTAACTATTTCTATTTCAATTTCAATATTAGTGATCTAAAATATTTTGGACTAAATTGAAAAGTTGAGAAAAAAAAATTTCTATTTCTATTTCTATTTCAGAAACTGAGAAGTTAAAAATTTCAGCTTCTGGTTTCTTTGATTACTCTATTTCTAGAATAGAAATCTGTTTCAGAAATAGAGAAATCAAATTGCGTTACCAAATGGATTTTGGTTCCAAACCTGTTCCTAACGAGAGAAAACGAGAAATTGAGAAACAGAAATTTTATCATGCGCGCCCGTAGCCATTGCCATCAGCGACAACGCCCTCAAGTTCACCCACGTCCTCTACAACCTCTCCCCCGCCGGTACGTCTAATCTTCTTTCGCCTTTTCAACGTCAACTCGTGATGGGAACTTGCGGGGTCGTGTTGTAACTTGTAACTTGTGACTTTCCAAATGCTGTAATTCATGAGGAATTTGCGTTGGGGCGTCTCTTTTTGACTTGTCTTGAAATGGGTCGAAATGGGTGGAAGTGGGTCGGGGAGTTTCATGGAAGTTATGATTTCGTATGTCTAATGGAAAAGAGCAGGAGGCCCGCCCGGATCGCGACGCGGGCTCGGTGGACTTATTCGGTGCGAGTTTGGACGGCCGTGAACTTTCCTCATAGGAGGAATTTTGAAATGAGAAGATTGAATTTTTGTTATTGTGCGGGCGATTTGTCCAATTGATCGATGATTTTGAGGGCGTGGATGTATGTGGTTGTGCAGAGCTGTACGAGCAGGCGATTAAGTATGAGAAAGGGTCGTACATCACGTCGAGCGGGGCTCTGGCGACCCTGTCCGGGGCGAAGACTGGCCGGTCTCCAAGGGATAAGCGTGTCGTGAAGGACGAGACCGCCGAGGATGAACTGTGGTGGGGAGAGTAAGTGCAAGCTTTTTCGTCACGAGAGTAAAAAAGACAAAAAGCAGATCCTTGCTGATTTTGTCCATTAATTAAGTTGAAAAAGGTTGTGATATCTAATTTAATCCCCATTCAACTCCTGGTTGAATCTTTTTATCTACAGGGGCTCACCTAACATTGAGATGGACGAGCAGACTTTCTTGGTTAACAGAGAGAGAGCAGTGGATTACTTGAATTCTTTGGACAAGGTTTGTTCTCATCTTTCCTGGGATATTTGTCTGTAGTATTGATTCCCTCTGATGCTGTAGTTGGGCATTTCTATGATTGAAAGCAGAATCATTTTTTACTAATCTTGTAATAAACAATATATTTTTCTAAAAGGAGAAACCACAGCTCACTTTGGGATGAAAATGATGGGAGGGATGGTATCTTTCTTGTCCTTATTTTGAAGTTGGTGTGTGGGCTCTCAAGATCATTTGGTGGGATAGGCAATTTCGTCCTCTTGTGAATAACTTTATTGGCACTAGAAGCAGGGGAATTTCTGGGCAATTTCTTGGTTTTGTACAGCCTCAACTGCATCATATATTATTGGCCGTGTCTTTTTTCTTTTTTTGTTAAATGCATCGTCAATCAGCCTAGCAAAAGCTGGGACGAATTTATGATCCTCACGGACCCAACCTGGTTGTAACACGTTGGACTCAAAGTTTATTTTGTCATAAGGACGCCGTGGCACATGAAAACTTGGAAGTCTTCAATTGGTAGTTATTTGTGTCACGCAACAGTTGGTGTAGGAATTGTAGCAAAAATGAACGTGGGTTCTACTGGAGATTCCCTCGAGGGACAATATGAATCTCAATGTTTATGTTTGTCGATGCTGCATTTGATGTAAGAATTTGGCATGCAATGGACAATTTTAGGCATACTTGATGAAGTGGTCACACACACACACACACACACATTTTTCACATGGGATCTTTTAATTGTCCTATGACAGTCTGACTCTCAAATTCGATGCCCATATTGGTAAGTTAATATGACGGAGTCTAACTCATGAATTTGCAGGTCTTTGTTAATGACCAATTCTTGAACTGGGAACCGGCGAACCGAATAAAAGTGAGGATTGTGTCTGCAACAGCTTACCATTCCTTGTTCATGCACAACATGTAAGTGAAACAAAAGAACTATTTTAACAAATCTTCTGCAGTAATTGTTTCTATAGTCTCCGGTCCACAAAAGGTTAAGCCTCCCCAGATAAGTCTCCTGAACGTTGCCGTCATGTTAAAAATATTGAATCCTGTATGTGTGCATAGTGTTATATGATTCCGACTCATTAGCCCACGGTGGAGGAAGAATTAGTCCTAGTGTACGCAATTCAATAACTGGGTGGGTTGGCAGGTGCATCCGATCCACTCCTGAAGAGCTGGAGAATTTCGGTACTCCGGACTTCACTATATACAATGCTGGCCAGTTCCCGTGTAATCGTTACACCCATTACATGACATCCTCTACTAGCATAGATCTTAACCTTGCTAGGAGGGAAATGGTCATCCTCGGCACTCAATACGCCGGGGAGATGAAGAAGGGTCTGTTCAGTGTAATGCACTATCTCATGCCTAAGCGTCAAATCCTCTCCCTACATTCTGGATGCAATATGGGGAAGGACGGAGACGTTGCCCTCTTCTTTGGATTGTCAGGTATAGTATCCATCGGAGATCGGAAATGGAGCCGAGTTGGTTGTGACATATGATATGTGCCCTCTCTCTCTCTCTCTCTCTCTCTATAAAGTCCTTATCCTCTGCACAACTTAGAGATTGCAGTGCCTTGATCGTTGCTGATGAACTTCTTTTGAATTTAGGTACTGGCAAGACTACCCTGTCTACTGATCACAATAGGTACTTGATTGGCGATGATGAGCATTGCTGGAGTGAGAACGGTGTGTCCAATATTGAAGGGGGTTGCTATGCCAAATGTATTGATTTGTCGAGGGAGAAGGAGCCTGATATCTGGAATGCCATCAAGTTTGGAACTGGTAATTTCTGAACACGCCTTTTTGAATTTCTCGAATTGGTTGGGTGCATCAGTGTACTTGAGTTGAATGAGATTGGATTTTGGTTTACGTATGCCCTCAAGGCATGAAATTGACTCTGAGATGTTTGTGGATGACAGTGGTGGAAAATGTGGTGTTTGAAGAGCACACGAGGGAAGTGGATTACTCTGACAAGTCAGTTACAGGTAAACATCTTTGTCGTTGATAATTTCTATTATTTTGGAGTTGTTCTTAAGTGACTTCTTTGAATTGTTTTAAATAAGAAAAACAACTGCATATTTCATGATTTTGTTATGCTGGATACTCTCATTTTTAATATGCTCAAATGTCAAAGTTTTTGTTAGCTATGACTTGGTTCGTATATTCCTGAAAGAAAATTGAAGTCAACCCTTTCTTTCATTGAGCTAACTGGGTCAGCACAACCCAATGATTTACGGTTTTGATCTAATCGGTATGGTGTTTAGGTGATAAATATGATTGTCGGAGAATTTCAGTAGCTGAATAGAATATGATTTGAAGCAGAAAAATCAAGATTATAACTTTTTGAATAATCTCAGATATCTTCACTGAAAAAATCCAAGAAGCCTTAATTTATTGATGAGAAGACTTTGATGGTCAATTCTGAATGACCAAGTTCTGCTTGCAAACAATGTGATGACAGTTTGTTGTTACAAGCAAAATATTCGCAACATCTGATCTGTTCTCGTGTTTCAGAGAACACACGGGCGGCCTATCCCATTGAGTACATACCAAATGCGAAAATCCCGTGCGTTGGCCCACACCCGAAGAATGTCATTCTCTTGGCATGTGACGCATTTGGAGTGCTCCCTCCCGTGAGTAAGCTGAGCCTGGCACAGACTATGTACCATTTCATAAGCGGCTATACTGCTCTGGTATGTGTCCAACTGTTGAACTTTGATTCCTTTGTTGTTCCAAATGCTTAATCTGCAGAAGATGGCATCTGATTACGTGCTAACTGTTGATCTGTTCACAGGTTGCCGGAACAGAGGAGGGTGTCAAGGAGCCGCGCGCAACGTTCTCAGCTTGCTTTGGCGCTGCATTCATAATGTTGCATCCTACCAAGTATGCTGCTATGCTGGCTGAGAAGATGCAGAAGCATGGTGCAACTGGGTGGCTTGTCAACACCGGATGGTCAGGGGGGAGGTATGACATGTTTGAGCCTCGCTCTGCAGCCAATCTTGTTGCCGCTTTTTTGACACTGAAACCTTTCACATCTATTGTACAGCTATGGCTCTGGCAATCGGATCAAGTTGCCATACACCAGGAAGATCATTGACGCCATACATTCGGGCAGCCTCTTGGAAGCTAGTTACAAGAAGACTGAGGTCTTCGGGCTGGAGATCCCGACCGAGGTCGAGGGTGTGCCCTCAGAGATCCTCGATCCTGTGAACACCTGGTCGGACAAGAAGGCCTACAACAACACCCTGTTGAAGCTGGCCGAACTGTTCAAGAACAACTTTGTGACATTCACTGACTACAAGATTGGCGAGGACAACAAGCTGATGGAGGAGATCCTCACGGCCGGTCCGATCTGCTGATCTCGAGGCGATAAGAGATTGTATGTGTGTGGGGTCTGGGTGATAATAATTGAGCAAGAATAGCAGTATGACATTTGATTTTGGTAGTGTATTAAGTTTGATTTCCTATGTGCCTGTATCTAGAAGTACCAGGTCTTGGGACTTACCTCCGTTAAGCATCTTTAGAATGGTCATGTTTCACTTGCTCGGTTTTAACATCGAACTTGTTCTCTCTCTCTCTCTCTCTCTCTCTCTCTCTCTCTCTCTCTCGCTCGCTCGCTCCGTGCGCAACATCACAGCCCAGGATTATCTTTTTGCTTTCATGTGACTGGACTTCCACTTTATCTGCCATTTCAGAAGTACTTGAAGGTGAAAAGTTGGAGAGTATCAAGGATTGAGTTTTGCTTTCTGCTTTGTTCTCTTCCATGGCGTATGCGCAAATGTTTACTCAGAGATAAACCCAGAATGGACAGCTGTAAAGTTGGGATAATTGAGATCACTTTCCATGATATGGTGGATTTAGCTTGCTTAATCAAGCAGAAAATCAAGCGGTGAATTACAAAAAACTATCGAAATAGATCGCAAGATAGTTATTTGATGACAACTAAGGGTGCATTTGGTAACATTTCTGTTTAAAAATTGTTCCAGGGAACAGAAATAGAAAAAAAGTATTTCTGTTCCGAGGAACAATTTTTGAACAAAAAAAGGGGTTTGGTAAACTTGTTCCGGGAATAAAAAATGAACAGAAACAAGTTTGGTAAATTTGTATTTTTGTTATTTCTTTTAATTTTTTAATATTTTTATTTTTATTTTCTTTATTTTCTTTTTTTCTTCTTTTGGCCGATCGCCGGCCTCGGCCATGGCGGCGATCGGCCGACGAGGGGCCGGCGGCCTCGCCCGCCACGGCGAGGCTCGCCGGCCCCCGGCGAGGCCGAGCCTTGCCATGGTTGGGCGAGGCTCGGCGTCGCCTTGGCTGGGTGAGCGCCTGGAGGTGGCTCGGCGAGGCCGAGCATCGCCGGTGGCTGGGGAGCTCGGGCTCGCCGGATCTGGGCGAGCTCGAGCTCGCCCGCCAAGGCGAGGCCGAGCCTCGCCGAGGGGCCGACGACGCTCGGCCTCGCCGGGGGCCGGCGATGCTCCGGCGAGGTCGCCGACCCTCGACGGCGTCGGCAACCGGCCAAAGAAAAAAGAAAGAAAAAAGAAGAAAAGAAGAAGAAAAAAGAGAGAAGTGTTTCTTAATTTTGTTCCAAACGAAAACAATTTTTTTGTTTCTTGTTTCTGTTCCAGATGTGTTTCGGGAACAAAAAACAATTTTGGAACAAAAATGCACCCAAACGCGTTTCTGTTCCTTTTTGTTCCCAGGAACAAAAAACATAAAAGTTGTTCAAAAACAGAAAAAAGAATGAAAACAAACGGGCCCTAACGCTCCCCCTCAAGTTGAAGCGTAGATATCCAGGACACTCGACTTGCTGTAGAGATGGGCAAAATCGAGCACGGCGGTCCCTTGGTGAACATGTCCTTGATGGTTTTGGGGTGCATAGAAAGTCTATGCTTTCTTGGGATAGTTTCTTTCGCCGATGAAATGATGGTCAGTCTATATGCTTTGTTCTCGCAACAAATACTAGAGTTCGAGCTACAAGAAGCGTGAAATTGAATGGCAGCCTATAAATAACGTACTTTATCTTAAAGCTGAAGCTTTTAGATCAGTCAATGATAGTCCCATGAAATCTTGAAAACGAGATCTACCAAGGTCATTGAATAGAGACGAGCCAAGTGGTTTTCTGCAACTAGAAGACGCTGCAGTGCAATAATCGCCTTTTGTCGAAGAGCGGGAAACGGCATTTTGTTTCATAGCTTCCCAGATACAGGCGAGTGACTTGAGAAATATGCAACGTACCTTAACCAGATGAAGAGCTACTTGTGAATGCAGTTCTACCTTGCGGAAGTATGACCGCCATGTACAATATTGATCCAGAAATAGTGAGATAGACGAGTCGGTCTATTGGAGGATGGTACATTCTTGGGTCGCCGAGAACATTGTCGTCTGTGCTAGTCCATTTGCTAGTTGACAGCATATTAAATCCAAAAGACGGGAAACGATCATGAGGGCATGTGGAAGCAATAGATCTGGGTTAAATAGGTCCAATCTCATAGGAGCAACGATCACATCCGGAAGTTTTAACGGCCGGCGTGTTGGAGAAAAGATCAAAAGAATGAAATGAAGGACTCAAATGAAAGAGGAAAGACATGGTGGAGAACCTAGGGGTGCCGGTGGGTCCGGTTGGGTCGGACCGGCACGGATTAGTTCGGCTTAGATCTACAATTTCATCCTTGTTGTGCACGCGTGGAGAGACAGGGAGATCGGGTTGTGGGAGTGTCTTAAAACCTATGCCGACTTGGTCTGGCCTGACGCAATTCCTAACAGTACCAACATTTAAAAATCCCTATCCAAAGAAAGACTAAGGCCTGACCCCAAAATACCCTAATTTTGGGCTGGGTTGGGACAGGTCGGGTTCGGTCGAGCTGGTATGGGTTTTTTTTTACACCCCTAGAGTGCACTTCAATTTCGAAAGAGCCATTGTCTTGTATACGTAGGTTACTGTCGTCCTTTGCTTGAAGAAGGGGCCATTACCCCGACTCTAACCTGGGTGGGCTGGGCTGGGCTGGGCTAAATCAGGTCCTTGGGCCTAATGGGCCGGCCATGCATGGCCCGTTCTTTGCGATGACAATTTCCTTAATATATACAATATTCTAGCAAAAATAATTCCGTTATCAAGATGGTTACTTATAAGCTGATGCAACAAGATTCATCTATCCTCATTAAAAGAACATGCCAGTCGCTAAGGGCTTATATGGTAACATTTCTACTCCTTGATTTTTTTGTTCTTTTATTCCTCGGAATAGAAAAAGAACATAAATCCATTTGATAATGTCAACTAATTTTTCTATTTCTCGAAATAGAAAAATAGCCAAGGAATAAATTTAGAACATAAACAAAAAGTAGAAAAAAATAACTTCTTGTTCCTAATAATAATTTTCGGAAATAAGTCATTTTTTTTTCTTTCTCTTTTCTTCTTCTTCCTTGCCATCTGCCAACCCCTCTCCGTTGGCCATCGGGCGGCTACAACGGCATTTCTATTCTTTTTCTATTCCAAGAATAGAAATTTTGTGTAATTATCAAACGAGTTCTTTTACTCAAAAATTGTTTCAGGGAATAAAAATAGAAAAATGCTATTTCTGAAAAAAATTGTTCATTAGAACATAAATGTTATCAAACGCACCCTAAATTGGGTTCCATCAATATGAAATGAAGGTTTTTTTTTTGTTAACATTTTCATAAAAATAATTGCTTGTATTATTTAAAATAATCAGACAATGAAAAATGTTTTAACTAACGACAATAATATGTCTAAATATCTTCGTGAATAGAAAAAATATTTTTCGTTGATTCAATTTTGTAAGTGATATGTTCTTAGGAATTTTTTTTTTCATTTTTTTTTTCATGAAATAAAGGTGGTTGAGATGATGCCATCTTCAATGTTTGATTGCTATCTTGACTAAATTATCTATCCCAAGTTCCACAATGGTCGGAAAATTTCCTTTGTTACCACATTATTTCCCTTGTTTTTTGCTATACTCTCCCGATCTTAGATCTAAAAGCATTTCTCTCCTGATCTAGTTATGAAAAAGTACTCCGTCTTCAGTTTGAATAATGTTCGCACCAATTCTGGTGTCAAGTTTATGCTTGTTCAACATGTTTTTGTTAAAAATTTTAGCGTCTCGCACTTGCTAAACGGCTTGTTGTCACAAATGTCAGTTCTAAGCTTGTTTAGTTAGAGACATTGAACTCAGGCGCACATCACTGAAAGACAAATTTGTAGTTACATATGGAGATCCTCTTAGCGTGTGTTCATCATTGATGATGATGTATGATTCAGTGATCGGCCGCCAATTTTTTTGCTTGGATATAGTCACATATCTTTTTTTAAATGATAAACATTTGCTTACCACTACCAATCATGCTACGATGATATACCTTAATTTTTGGTTTTTAAAATTGTTTTAAAGCTTAGGCTTGCTTTGTTGTGGTAGTTTCTAAAATTTCTAATGGATCCTTTTATGTATCTTTTGGATAAGGAATGAAAATTTCCTTTGATTAAAGGGGGAAAAAACCTGTAGCATTTCATTTATTTAATGATGTTTCGATTTGTCTTGATTATAATTATGGGGATTCTAACCATTAACGTTTCATATAAGAATTTCCTCAATTTGAATGGATGCCATGGATCAAATATCACTGTCAATACCAGAATATAGTAAAAATCACAACATTTGCTCGGGTTTCATATGGGAATTTCTTGTTGAGGTGCGGTCTCTAGTTATAGTGCTTGGAATTCGCATCTTTCTACGACCATCCTATGATCGCTGCATCCGACGGTAATGATTCGATGATTTTTCGATATTATATTTTGTCCTTTCACTGTTCGTCGTCCTCAAGCTTGCGATCGCTCGGCCAAAGCTCCTCTGGTGCTCATCTATCGCTGCCCAATGCCATTTAGACCTTCGGTGGGGTTCGTTGACCCTCGCTCGACTGCCTGCAGCCATTGTTGTCGGTTCGGCAGCTTCGTTTATTTGCGAACTCACTTGTCAAATCAACGTTTGCTGCTGAACCACAACTCGCAAAACCATCTAGAAAATTATCAAAAAGTCATAAATTTATTATCTTTTTGCCAATTCAGTTATAAACCTTTCAATTTTGTTAATTGAGTCATAAACATTTTCACTTTTTACCAATTGAGTTCATTCGACCAAATTTTAGTCAAAAATCATTAACGTGGAAGTTAGTGGTCTCATATAGGACTGTCGGCATTGATGCGGACAAATTTTTATAATATTTTAATAATTTTTGAATTTTTGAATTAATTTTTCTAATTTTTTTTTCTTTCTTCTCTTTTGCTCCTTCTTCTTTTTCTTGGTGGCCAGGTTGACCGGCCTCGGCCCCCACAAGCAAGGCGCGGTCAGGCGAGCCTTGATGAGGGTAACCCTCGCCCAGGCTAGGTGATGTCGACTTTGCTTGGACCAGGCGAGGATGGCCCTCGCCCAGGCCAGGGCAGCCTCACCAGATTTGGCGGGGGAGCCCTTATCAAGACTCGCCCGCCTAGGTGAGGCCTAGTGAGGGTCGGCCTCGCTTAGGCTAGATGGGGCTAGGCTAGCCCTTGCTTGGGCCAAGGCAGCCTTGCCCGACGTTGGCTTTGCCCTACTGATGCGCGACGAGGTTGCCCTAGCCTAGGTGAGGGTCGGCCTAGCTAGATCTGGCTTGGGCAAGGTCGACCTTTGTCGGGTCTTGCCTGGGTGAGGCCGACCTTCGCTGAGTCTTGCTTGGGCTAGGGTGAGCCTTGATGGGGATCACCCTAGCCTGGCCGTGCCTCACTTGTAGTGGGTGAGGCCAATTAGCCCAGCATGGCCAGTGGCCAGCCATTGGCAAAAGGAAGAAGAAGGAGCAAAAAAGAAAAGAAATAAAAAAAAGAGAAAAAGAGAAAAAAAATCTGACAAAAATAAAAAATTTAAAAATATTAAAATATTATTGAAAATTGTCCATGTCAGCGTCGTTAGTCTTACGTGGCACCGTCGACTTTCATGTTGGTAATTTCTAGCTAAAATTAGCTGGATAGACTCAATTGGTAAGAAGTGAATATATTTATGATTTGATTGGCGAAATTGAAAAGTTTATGACTGAATTTATAAAAGTACTATAAGTTTAGGATTTTTTGGATAATTTTCTCCCGAACCATCTCAAGCTGCCGAAACCACGACTCGTGAACTATCTCATGTGACAGCATGAACCACAACTCGTGATGCCAGCTATGGAGACTGCCATTCAGCAACAAGCCGCCGTCCCATGCGATGGTAACCATCCTCTCTATCTCTGGCCAAACTATCTTAGATCTAGATTCGAGAGTGCGTGGCTAGTCTCTATCGTTTCTGGCTTCATTCTTTGCTCCCTCCTCTCTATCTCACTCCTCAAACATACATACATACACCTCAAATCTCAAATCTGAGAGCAAGCAACGACCACCTCATGGGTGGTCACGACGAACGAGAAAAGGTTGACGAACTTCGCTGGAGGTTAGACGGTAGTGGGTACTGATGAACTGGCGCCGAAGGAGCTTTGGCCGATCAATGGCAAGCTCAAGGATGATGAGTAATTCGTGAACAGAAAAGGAGAGAAGAAGAAGAAGAAATCAGAAGAAAAATAGAGTCGTTTCACCCACAAAAAATTGCTTGCCGTGACATGTGGCATGGCCGGCGATCACTGAACTACCATATCAAATAAATCTGGAGAGGCTCGGCAGAGTGGACTTAATGACATTTTCCTTCAAAGGTTTAAGAATATATTAGTTCAATTTAAAAGTTTAGGATTGAATTTAAATTGGTACAATAAGTTTAGAACAGAATGTGAAATTCTCTTATAGTCCTGCAATTTCAAGTCAACATGACACGTACGAAATCCAAGTAATTTTCTCCATCAATTGTCAGCGTTATTAAGTTGATCTCCATGCCATATTTCATTTATATTATTTAATGAAAGAATGAAAAGTAAACATATTAAAGTATACTGGTGACCTAATTGGACCAACTGAAATTTTCATGATGACATTGCACATTAATAAAACGTGATTTGATTGGACCAATTGAAAATTTGAGTATGACGTCTTCACATCCATAAAAATGCATAGACAACTTGTATCATTATCTGTTCCAGCATTAGAAGCTACATGTTCTTTAATACCGATTGAGAGAAAACAAGAGATGTCGATCCATTGCATTCTGCAAATTCATTTCTTGATTGCCGTGCATAAAGTTGGAAATAACTGTGAAATGAGATCTCCTCAGAAGCCTTCCCACAATTATTTCTAGAGCCGCGACGATAAACATCGTTCTACTCCTGTAACGTTCATAGAGAAGTTGGCTCTGTATTGAAAATCATATATCACAGGGTTGGGATTAATGAGGAATAAGAAGATATTTAGAAGGCAATCATTATCATTTTTAGAACTTACCTTCTCCTGTGAATGCTCCAACTTTCCTGACATTGAGGTTGCGAAGTTGCTCTAAGCTGACTACAGACAGGGGCGTTTCTGGGGGTACTTGAACACGAAGCTCATGTGAGATTTGTCCCATTGTCGGTCGAAGTCGCGGATCAGCTTGCAAGCATGCGAAAGATAGCTTGGCAATCAAGACCACGTCTTGTGCATCTCGTAGACGAAGTCTAGAAGGCAACAGACGTTGATCTAGCACATCCTTCAACAGCATGGATGATTCAATTCGGGCGGACGATGAACATTCCCAGGAGATATGGTCTCCTGGATGCTTTCCCATGATTGTCTCTAATGCGATGACTCCAAAACTATACACGTCGCTTTTTTCAGTTGGAGCTGTAGAATAAGCTAGCTCTGCAAGTAGAGATTCACCATTTTGTTATAACCTCGATCATAAACTATATTCAAGTTGACAACATTGCTTCCCATGACATGTCAATTACAAGTACAAGGTTCAACTTAATCTTCACGTACAACACTAATTTGATAGTTTATTTTTCGGCGGAATTAGAGGATTCTATCGGACACTATAAGTACAAGGATTATTTAAGTAACACAAACTCAATATCTTTGAAATGGATCCATTACGATGTTTTACCTCATTTTGCCAATCCTTCCATATTAGGGAAATCAAATTTATTGTTAACACTGAACTTGAAAGCTCCATACGAGTAAAAAAATTTCCATGAGAAGATCAAATAACTAATGAACTTGATCAAAGTAAAAAATGTTCAATTGTAGAAAGGATGCCTGACACTGAATGGCATCGAAATTGAAAAAATTTACGAAGTACCTGGAGCAATATATCCAATGGTGCCAACAAGAGCAGTCCAGTTTGATGAATCTGGCCTTAATAGTCTTGCAGTGCCAAAATCGGAAACACGAGCCTCATGATCACAATCTAATAGAATGTTGTTACTGGTCAAGTCTCGATGAATGAGTGGAGGTGAACATCCATGATGCATATATGCCAATGCATCCGCAACTCCTTGGACCACATTTATCCTCTTGTCCCATTGAAATTCCAATGCTCTTTCATCATCGTTCAAAGTTGTTTTCAAGCTTCCCCTTTCCATGTACTCGTACACCAAAAAACTACATTGGGCATGAGAGCAGAACCCATAAAATTTCACAATGTTGCGATGGCGTATATTAGTTAAGGCTTGAATTTCCCTTTCAAATGGTATCAAATCTATGATCTCACTATCTTCTTGGGATGATGAGACTCGCTTGATAGCAATCATTTGGCCTTTTGATATCTCGGCTTTATAAACAATTCCATATGCTCCTTTACCCACATAATACTTGGCGTCAAATCCTTGTGTGACCTCAATGATTCGATCATACAAAACTTTGCCATCATAAGTCAAAATACACATGAATTCCAAATCATTTGCCCGTTTATTGTGCTCTCTCTCGATAATCCTTCTTCGACGATAATTAATGATTACGAGAACGATCAAGGTGCAAGAAAGAAGGAAAAACACCAAGAATGAAATAATGAGGATAATTGTAATTTTAACTCCAACGTGTCTATTGCGTTTCTTGCTCGTAGTAGAATCGCATTTCGGTAAACCAACAACATTTCCACAGAGATCTTTGTTCTGCTGAATTGCCTCAAATGAAGCCTCATTAAAAGCTTTGACATTTGGGAGAGAACCTTCCAAGTTGTTATAGGATATATCAATGGAAATTAAGGCTGACATATCACTAAAAGTACGCGGAATAGAACCAAAGAGCCTATTGTGGGAGATATTTAGAACTTGCAACTTTCTCAGTTCTGCAAGCTCTCTTGGTATTTTTTTAGTTAAAATATTATAACTCAAATCAAGAACCTCGAGGACTTGTATGTTGCCTATCTCAAAAGGAATGCTTCTTTGTAATTGGTTTATGCTCAAATTCAAGGACCACAAGCTTTTGCATGAGCCTAATTGCATCGGTATCATTCCACTCAAATTGTTTGATGCCAAGTTTAGATGTGCCAAAAGGAATAAGAGTCCAATTCCAGTCGGGACATTTCCCGTGATCATGTTGCTGCTTAGATCGAGTTCTAGCAACATTGATAGGTTTTCCAATTCCCTTGGAATCTCTTCACTTAAATAATTGGAAGAAAGGTCCAATATTTGTATTTGAGCCATCCTTCCAAATATTGCAGGTATCTCACCAGAAATGTTGTTGTTTGATATGTTTAAACATGTCAGATTACGATAATACTCCCATTTCCATGAGAGTTCACCGTTCAAATGATTGTGGCTCAAATCTATATAATTTAGATGTGGATATATTCCAAAAGCTTCTGAAATGTTTCCAGTAAGTTGATTTCCGTCTAGCCTCAATCTAATTAATGTGCTACAATTCCTCAAGCTTGTTGGGATGGGACCCATGAAATGATTATTGATGGCGGAGAAATACTGCAATGATCCTCCAAGGCATACGTTGCCTGGTAGTTCCCCCTCAAGCACATTGTTAAATAGATCCAAACGACTTAAACGTGTTAACTTATCAAATTTAGAAGGCAAAGAACCAAAGAATTTGTTGTCACCCAGGCCTAATTCAGTTAGATTGGTCAGACCTCCAATTGATGCAGGGATTGGACCAGTCAAATCATTATCCAATAATCGTAATACTGTAAGAGATGTCAATTTTCCCAACTCTCGCGGAATTGAGCCCGAAAGATGATTTGAGTAAAGGCTTAAAAAATTTCGATTGCTCAAGTTTTGAAGAGACAATGGGATTGGACAGACCAAATCATTTATTTGCAAATCCAACGTTTCGAGACGTACCAATCTCCCTATTTTTGAAGGAATGAAACCCGACAATCTATTTCTCAACAAGCATAGATACTCCAAATTTCTCAAGTCACTGATCTCTCTTGGAATGGAACTAGAAAGGGTATTACTTGAACTGTCTAATGTGATTAAATTGCCTAATTTCCCAAGGGAAGTGGGAATGGGCCGTGAAAGTTGATTTCCCCCTAGTTGAAGACTAATTAGGCTGCTCAAGTTTCCCATACTTGGAGGAATGTGTCCTCTTAGGTTATTTGCACAGAGATGCAAAGTGTAAAGACTTTCTAGGATGCTTACACCAGGAGGAATGTCCCCAGATAGTTCATTTATGCAAAGATCAAGATAGTTGAGTTTCGAAAGGTTACCAATACTCGAGGGGATGGGCCCTGAAAGTTGATTTCCCCATAGTTGAAGACTAATTAGGCTGCTCAAGTTTCCCATACTTGGAGGAATGTGTCCTCTCAGGTTATTTGCACAGAGATGCAAAGTGTAAAGACTCTCTAGCATGCTTACACCGGGAGGAATGTCCCCGGATAGTTCATTTATGTAAAGATCAAGATAGTTGAATTTCGAAAGGTTACCGATACTCGAGGGGATGGGCCCTGAAAGTTGATTTCCCCATAGTTGAAGACTAATTAGGCTGCTCAAGTTTCCCATACTTGGAGGAATGTGTCCTCTCAGGTTATTTTCACAGAGATACAAATAGTGAAGACTCTCTATCATGCTTACACCAAGAGGAATGTCCCCTGATAGTTCATTGACGCAAAGATCAAGATAGCTGAGTTTCAAAAAGTTACCGATACTTGAGGGGATGGACCCATAGAACGAGTTGTTGAAAAGATCCAAGCTAACCATATTGGTGAAGCGCGAGAAGTCAAGGCCTTCTAAAGCTCCTCTCAAATCAAGATTGGAAAGATTTAGATGGGTGATGGCTCCGAAATCGTTGCAAGCGATACCGGTAAAGTGGCAAGGATTGTGACTGTGCCATGAAGAGAGGAGAGATTGGCTATGGTTGTCGAGAGTACATTTCCAATTCAGGAGAGCCAGCACTTCATCCTTATTCTCAGTGGTGTTGATAGCAAGAAAAGAAGTGGAGGAAGCAGAAACGTTGGCACCATGAAATGAAGTGGTGCCAACCAAGAAGACTGAGAAGAAGAAGACACCGAAAGGAGATCGGTTGGACAGCAGCAAGGAGGAAATCATGATTTGGAGGATGGTTTGTTTTTGGGAGGTGAGATGGTTCAGGTCTAATACTGTTAACAAGATTGAAGACGTACTTATAGATGGGCATTATTATTCCTTAACCCTTAATATAGGTTTAGCGGGCGTCGTGGGGATAATGAGCATGGACAATGAGACTCAGTCGTTAGTCATTTTGCTATAAGATAAGAATGGTCGAATTACTTCGAGTTTTCATCGAAATTCACATATCAAACAATTTGGTGGATAAGGTCGGTTCAGTTAGTCAATTGCTAAAAAATTATAAATGGAAGACTCGAGGACTAGTGGGACGGAAAGCGCAAGCCAGAGTTGGGTTAGGAATTCAATATAATGAAAGCTGGATTTGACGTCTTGAAAATTGATACTTTGTGTGTAGGGGTGTTTTCGACAATTGATGGTATTATGGTGTGTATCCAGCCATAGTGTATGTGGAAATAGAGTGGCGCTTTACCAAAATCTAATCGATGGCTGTGGAATTTTTAGTGCCGAAGGAGACTAGGTAATCAGATCTCATAATTATTTTTGAAGAATTCTATTTCATAAACGATCTAAATCCAAGTGTAGGTTTTTTCCTCCAAACATGAAAAATCAAGAAATCGGAATCCCATTCCTCCATGTTACCACCGGCTATGCTATGTAGAATGGTCGACGTCCATGTTGGCAATTCCCGGCTAAATTTGACTGGATGGACTCAATTGAAAAAAAATGTGAAAAATATATAGGACTCAATTGACACAAGTAAAAGTTTTAGTATTGAATTGACGTAAGTGCAATAAATTTGTGATTTTTTTGGTAATTTTCTCATCAAACAAATCATGGTTTATCAGTTATTGTTTCTTCATTTTCAGCAATTTTTTTTCGTGCCATGTGAATAAATTATATCTCTATCTTGTATTTCTTTGTGCTCTTTATCATCAATAAGATTTAACTAAGCACAAGCAAAATCTCTGTGCAATTGATAGGTCAATATTCTTTCATTTTGTGGAAACACGTGCGAAACACCTATTTTCTTCATTTGATCTTCACATATAAGAGGAATATAAGCAAAAATATTATATTAACTAGTGTTGTATGTAGAAGCCGGTGGAATTGTGGAGCCTCGTAAATACAAATAATATTAAAACAAATATGCTTTTTTTTTTACTGTTAATGGCCCACATGTAATTTTCATGTTAAAGAGAGAAGGAAGTATGACTGCTAATGGCATACATGTAACTCTATACGCCTTAGATTGATGTTATATATTAGGGCAGTCTCTTTTATAGTTGAAACTTGTAACTTTGAAAACTAATATTGATATTGAGAGTGAAAAGATCATCTAGTGTAGCACCGTAAAAGGTTTTTCAGGTAAAAATTCATGTGTCTTTTTCTCTATTTTTTTTTCTCTTTAATGTTTCGCGTTCCTAACAACTAGTATCAAAGCTTAGTTCAGCATAATAGTGGAAGTGCAAATATGGACAAAGGGGAGGTGAAGAGAGGTAGGTTTAATGACAAGAACATTGGTTTTTGGAATATGTAGCTCGAGGATCCGCTATATCAAAAGAAGGTGGTCTGCCACGAAGGATGGTAGATGTCTACGTCAGTAATTTCCATATTGACAAATTGTTAAAATGTTTAAGAATGAATTCGTCAAATTGAAAGATTTAAAATTAAATTGGCGTTCTTACAATAGATTTAGGACCTTTTTGGTAACTATTATGGTTTTGTAAAGAAAAGAAATCTACAACTTTTTGCTAGCGACTAGAATTTTCTACGGTGGACATTGGTGAATTGTCATAAATCAAACTTGACAACTATTCACCATTTGTTATCATAAATCAATGGAAGTCGTTTTTAATCATGAAATATACATCTTCACGACAATGTTGTTGCTATTGACAGGCCGTTGTTAGCCAACTCATTTTTTCTTTTGGTGAATACAAGGTACAAAACTAAGAAAAATTAACGTCTTAAGTCTACAATAGCAATTTTATTACTAAGCAAAATATAAGATAATTCTCTAGGAGGCTGTGAGTAAAACGTAGTATCCAAGCGCTTCGCTATACCAACATTAGCAAGCATATCAGTAGGCCGATTGCCTTCCCGGAAAATGTGATGAATTTTGAACTCAAAATGGGAGCTCAATAGCCTTATGATATCCTTAAGTAGTGCCGGACTAGTGTTATCCGCTACTCTCTTTGAGTTAACAAGTTCGCTAATAATTTTGGGGTCCATCTCAATGATGAGTTTGTGGAAACCTTGTTACTTTGCAATGGTAAGTCCCATCCATAGTGCCAATAGTTCAACTTGTAAAGACGAACATATTCCAAGAAATGAGGTAAAACCACCAAGCCAGTCTCCCCTTTCATTATGGAATAATCCTTTGGCTCTTGCAAGTCCAGGATTACCTTTAGACGCTCTGTCCGTATTCAGTTAATTCATCTTGATAAAGGAGGATCCCAAGCAACCATAATGGGAGAAGTAGGCGAAAGGATTACTTGTGAAGGGTTGAAGGGAAAAAAAAATCTTTCTTGAAAAATAGACTTGTTTCGCCATTGCCAAGCCATTTGCTCATGCCAAAAGTAGTACTCCAATCATAGTGGGAGTTAAATCTCCTGATGTCAGCCAAGTTGAATTTTAACCATTGAGAAACATTCATGGAGAAGAATTCTTCAAGACAATTTTGTAGGACGAGATCAACCCGGATGTTTTTAATGACCGGACAATCTCATAAAAAAATGCAACGTTATTTTCACTGAAGATTCATAATGCAGATGGTGACTCCCACCCAACGACATTTTTATTTTTATTTTTTATGCTGTGGCCGGCCATCGCCATCGTAATTGAAAGTGCTGGTCAAATATGTACAAAGGCTAAATACGGATTGGTTGTTGTAATCGAAGTGGTTGGTCTACTTAGACAATGACTTCCAACGTGTAAAGAAGTTCGATTATGCAAATTAATTAAACAAGGAATCTAATTACCGTGTTGGTGCTCGTCAAATACGTAAATCTGCATATCTGACCAAGAGATCTAGGGCTCTTCGAGCATCCCTATTTAATGGGGAGTGGCAAGTTGCTGTTTATTCGAGGTCTTCCGCGGTTGTAGTTATAAGTACACGAAGTGATTAGATGAAATAGAAAATAATTTTGATGCAGGATCTAAATAAACTCACTTGGAAATTTCATAAGTGGCCCGGGTATTAAACGAAATTGCAGTCCCCAAAGTAAAGATAATTGGAGCAATTAGACCCCTCAAGATAAAAATTGCAAATTGTTTTTAAACCCAAGTTAGGGGCCAGCCAGTCAAATACTTCAGGAAAATTAGCGGTGAAAGGTTGACAAGTGGCAACCTGGTCTACCACTATAGGTCTTCTTTTTTCCATTAGAGATCGTTTTGTCAACAAGTCTTCAATTTGACCGTGATAAAAGTAAGTGATGATTCTGCCCCACTTTACGAATCCCTTTTGGAAAAATCTAGTGGAACGGAGAGCGCGTGCCACAGTTGGGTTAGGAATTCAATATAATGAAAGCTGGGTTTGAGGTCTTGAAAATTGATATTTTGTGTCTAGGGGAATTTTCGCCGATTGATGGTATTACGGTTTGTATCCGGCCATAGTGTATGTGGACATCCTTTACCAAAATTTAATTGATGGCTGTGAAATTTTTAGGACCAAAGGACACTAGGTAATCAAATTTCGTAATTGTTTTTGAAGAATTCTATTTCATGAATGATCTAAATCCAAGTGTAGGTTTTTTTTTTCTCCAAACATGTAAAATCAAGAAATCCCAATCCCATTCCTCAATTAATTCGAATTTGCAATGAACTAAATGGAGTGAAAATTACCAAAAAAAAATCCTAAATATATTGTACTTGTACCAATTCAATCCGAATTTTTTTTATCATGCCATTGAGTCATAAATCTTCTTACATTTTACTAGTTGAGTCCATCCGCCCAATTTAATCGGTAATCACTAACGTGGTTGTCAATAATGCCATGTAGGATAGTCGGTGCTGACATATCACGGGTTAATATCACGAAAAACCCTAAGCTTGTACAATTGTGATAAATTTATCCAAATCAATTTTTTTACTATCAAGAATCCCAAATTGGTATATCTGTGATAAATTTAACCTCTGTAATCTTCTAACAAATTTTATCGTTAAATTTGCTCACATGGATGATACATGGTGACGTGATATGTTGATGTGACAAGTTTACATGAAAATCCATAGGGTAAATATCACAAAAAATTTAAAACTAATACATTATGTATCTTTTTTGGGAAGTTGTTTTTTGGTTTTTTTATTTAAAGAAATTAGTGTTATGTGTCTATTTTGGATAGGAAATATCACAAGCAACTAGGAACCAACTTCTTTAATCCAAACAACATCGTACAATCCCAAATCAATTTCGGAATTTTATCGACGAAAAGGCCAAATGTGTGGGGTTCGAGCTTCTAAGTTTTTGGTAATTGCCTTTTGATGTTTCCGACGGTTTTATTTCCTCAAGCCACTTTTGTTGGTTGTCTCCATGTCTCGATAACTCCGTATGCCTCTTATCCATCTTTGTAAACTATAACAACGGGTGTCCCGCAATCTTGCTCATAGACCATGACTGTTCCCTTCAAACTTCAAGAAAAGTTTGCTAATATCCCTTCAATAAGTATTCACCGCAACAACTTATACCAATGGCTACTATTGAGGCGAGAATGGTAACTATTCTATTTCAGAAATTAATTTTTATTCCTAGCTAGAAATAGATTTTTCTATTTCTATTTCTCGGATAAGTTTTTGAACAAAAATACGCATTTGATACAAGTTTGAGGGATAATATTGAACATTTTCATATGGTTCATAGACTAAGTTGAACATATAACAAAAGTTCAGGGATTATATTGAATAAATCAAAAGTTCATGGACTGCATTGCACTTTGAGCCAAAATTCATATTGCATATTGGGCTAAAGTTCAAAGACCATATGTGTCATTTTTCCTTAAAGTAATGCCATTTTTTGAGCTATCGTTTCCTTTTTTCTACTTCTAACTAATAAGTTCTTGACTTGCTTTTTTAGTCTTCATGGGCATGAGTCATGGATTCTCACTATATTATATATGATGGAACAAAATAAAGTCATGTCCCACTTGAAGATTTTAAAAAGGTCTATTTTTATGATTGAGGGACTTAGGTAAAAATTTAGGCTGGAGCAACAATTTCAGTGCATATCACCTGTACTTCTACAATCCATTGGAAAAGGTTGTAGCTCATAATCATATGTGTATTTGTTGTAATGTTTATATAAGGCACCGTGATGCATAAAGATTTTAAAAAAAAAAAATTCATTATTATCCAATGACTATCTCACATTTTTCTTATAAAATATTACATGCAAAAGTGGAGACTACGATACTAAATGGAAGAGAGACATGAAATGGTAATTAAAAAAAGAAAAAAAAAAGAAAGGATAAGTGCATTGAAAGTTCTAAAATTTATTAAGAAAGTATAATCGAGTCATAAAACTTTCGAAATGTGCAATTAAGTCTTAAAATTTGTCATGAAAGTGTAATTGAGTTCTAAAGCTTTCAAAATGAGCAATTAAGTTATAAAACTTGTCAAATTAGTTAAATCAAATTCTTCCATTGATTGTATTTATTTTATTTTATTTTAAGTTTTAGGATTCGATTGCATTTCTGTGATAAATTTTAGAATTTGATTGCACTTTTTAAAAGTTTTAGGACTTCACTGTACTTTATAATAAATTTTAAGATTTCTAATGTATTTATTCTTATACGTATACACGGTTAAAATATTTTCCTTCTTTTATCAAGTGCTCTGCAGAGGGTCACCACGTACCGCCCGAGGTGATACTATTCTCCCCCTTCCCCGTAAAGTAATCCCACTTTCTCCTCCCGATTTGTTCCCGCTTTCTCCATTTCTCTCTCCTCCACGTTCTTTATTTTCAAGCTTCAAGCTCTGCACGCACGAAACTCCCCATGAGCCACAATGGTCCCACCGCCAACCCCAGCCTTCACGCACCCTAACTTTGTCGCTCGCTGTCAGCTTCGGCCCCGCGATTGTCGTCTCTCTCTTCTGCAAATTCAACAATTGATAGATGGTGACAGTATACCGATATAGTATACTCGCCTCATATTTGTATGGTGGCTTTTTAATATAGTGTTATATGCTCTATGGTCCATATTACTTTTTTTGCTTATATATGTAGGTGAGTCTATGGTTTTGAGCCATGCCTCCCGGGCCTTCATTGTTAGCTCAAAAAATCACAACCCTTCATGTTGAGATCAATTGAAACATAGATCTAATAAATTTCAATCTATAAGTGAAAGATTCTAACTATTTTTAGATAGCTTGTGGGTAGCTTCATAACTTTTTGACTATACAAGTTATGCTTGTCACCGCTCATTTGGTCAGTGGTTGACTTCTAAAACAGTAAACTTCTTGACTACTTATATTTTTTGTTCAATGTTTTCCCACACGATAAATTTTTTAGTTTTTCTTTTAAGTGTTCCAACTATTGTTTCAATGACTTCCCATCATGCACATTAATTGCCCTGTGTGGCAAGTAAAAAATTAACGGTCAATTATTTTCTTCTTCATCACTCAATGTGGCAAAGGGAAAAAGAAGCAAAAAGTAGCTTTAAAAAAGAAACTATAAAAGACAGAAAGGTGGTTAATCTTCTTCCCCGAGTGCGGTGAATGGGCCACGTCTTATCTCTACACAATCATGGTTTGTGATTTCTTCTTACCCAATTCTTACTCTTACAATATTTAAAAGAAAAGAACTTGAAAGGTCGACTCGTGTAGTTTCCTAGAAAGATTCAGTTGAATGACAATATTTGCCTCAAAATCTGTTTTAAAGTTCCACGTACATCTTCACATTTCAAGCAAATTCACTTTTCCATGCATCTTCATAGAAAAGATGGTTAATTTTCTTCCTCAAGTGTGGTGAAGGGCCCAAGCCTTATCTCTACACAACCATGGTTTTTGATTTTCTTCTTGCCCAATCCTTCCTCTACTTTACAATATTAAATAACAACTTAAAAGGTAATCTTGTGTAATATCCCAGAATGATTCATTTGAATGACAATAACCTCAAAATCTGTTTTGGAGTCCCATGTACATCTTCACTTTTCAAGCAAATTGCCTCTGCTTATATATAATTCAATTGCAATGACCTATATTTCAATTAGAAATTAACTTATTTGGTAATATCATCCTCCTCCTCTTTTCCTAGGCAATATATATAGAAATCTTAAGTTAAGTTTAGTAATCAGGATAAAGTTCAAGATATAATAAAATGTTTGGTTCATAAGCAAGACAATATATATATATATATATATATATATATATATATATATTCAACATAATTTTAATTCTATTAACTTAAAAATTTTACTATTCAAGAAAAATAACTTTTATATTATTAATATTAGAAATCATTCCACCTTTATACCACCTCCCGATTGGATAATTTTATTCGGGCTATATCCATGTTTTATATATATATATATATATATATATATATATATATATATATATATATATATATCATATTTGAATTATAATATAAAAATTCAAAAAAAAAAAAAACAAATTTGTTTTTATTTATTCCTATTTTTATTTATATATTCAAATTTCTTTCTATCTTATAATATAAATTCAAAATATGAATTTAGTATATATATTTATTGCATATTTTGGGTATTTTAATATTTTAGTTATTTTAGTATAGTTTACTATTTAATAGAATTTTATTAGAGAATGATGTAAGGGGAAAAGAGAAATAAAAAAGAGAGGAAAAAAAATAAAAATAAGCAAATAAAAATGAAGTAGGCAAAAGTGTTGTGAGAGATTTTAACCATATCCGTTTGTGCAATTTTTAAGCCCATTTACACCGATATGTTATTCATACCAAACAATAGAAAGGGTATGATGTGAAAATATTTAGCTTTATTATTACAATTTACCAAATAGTGGATGGGATAAAGTAAAATTTCCAGATTTCATATCAATCATATATTGTTTAAGAATCCAAATGATCAAACGCAACCTTAAGATATTTTAAGTGCAATACTTTAAAGGATAAATCACCACCTAGAAGAAATCCCTCTACGCCAATATCAAAGCAAAAATGCACCAAAAATTTTAAGCCATTGCAAATAATACAATTAAGCCCTACTTATTTTATTAATGCAATCGAGTCACCGACCTTTGCAAAAAGTAAAATCAGGTTTTTTTTTTTTTTTCCCTATGAAGAATGCCGAAACTTGCCCAAACAACTCTTGAAGCCTATGCTGCAACCTTAAATTGCACTTCTTAATACAGACATAAGACTTCATTGCACTTTGCAATAAGAGTTTATGCTTTGATTACACCAGAGGTTTAAAACTCAATTACAGTTTTCCATTTTCATAGGATCTTATTGCAGCAATTGAAAGGTTTGACACTTGATTACTGTTCCTACAAAAGATGAAGACTTTTGGTCCAATTTTCTCCAAAAAAATGACCATGGTATTTTTCATAGAGCAAACATTGGAAGCCAAAGCATGGCGTTATATCATAAGGAAGGGTTAATCCGCTATAACAAGCTATCAAACAATTGATGAGTGTGAGGACAAACGCATAGTTGGATTAAATTCAAAATTGCATTACAAACTCATTGAAAATCAAATTTACTTCAGTGGCATGAGAGCAAACTGTCTAAGATTAAGATTGACCAAAGTTGGGTCTTTAATTTGGAAAAAGACAAATTTTAGCGTGCAAGTTCCTCGGAAATGACCAGAGTTCAAAGTCCTCATCCTTATTATTATTTGAAAAAAAACCTAAAATCTTCACTGAAGAGAGTCAAGTGAATGATAGTGTGTGTTGAGAAAAGAAAAAGTTGGCTGAGTAAATGGTGCACGTATTAAAAGAACGTGTATCATGGTTTTGCAATTTCAAGTCAACATGACACACATGAATCCGCGTAATTTTCTTCATCAAACATGAGCTTTATTGAATTGATGTCCATGTCATATTTCATTTAAATTAATTAATAAAAGAATGACAAAAAGCATATGATAATAAATCATAAGTCTAATTGGATCAACTGAAAGTTCTAAGATGATATTGTACATTAGTCAAAAGTGATTTAATCGAACCAATTGAAATTTCAATGATGACACTATATATTGATAAAAGTTCATAGACTATTGCTACCATTATCTCTTCCAACAATGGATTCTTTACATTGTGTTTCATAGAAGGCAAGAGGTGTTGATATAATGCATTTTCCAAATTCACTTTTTGATTGCTCTACAGAAACATGGTTGGGATTAGAGAGAACTAGGAAGAAATTCAAAAAGCGGTCGGTATGACTATATCGAGTGGGATTTCTAGGGGGACTTGAATGCGAAACTTATGTGAGACTTGTGTCACGGGCCGAATGAAGGCCAATCCAAGAGGTTCCCCGAGTACGACCATGACTCATCCGTGGTTGACTTCCTATGCTCGATCGGATTCCCAACAGGCCTTCTTCCCGAAACTTCTAGAAGTCCCTAGCCTCATTTATGTCAGTAGCCAGTAGTTGGTAGTTGTCATAAATGTCGGTGGTTAGTAGCCGCCATTAGTGTCGGTAGATGAGGCGGTGCGATCTCGTCCGCCGGTTAAATTCTAGATCTATGGTTGTAATCCGAGGCCCTTGACTATAAGAACGGGTGTCCTCCTTCATTTGTAATCATCCACTATTTCCGCAATATAAAGCAATCTTCTTTCTAGAGCTCCTCTCTCTAGATTCTTTCTCTCTCTACGATCCGGGTATATGAGCGAGTGAGTGTTTGATCGAGCAAGGCTTGGCTTGGGTGATCCAAAGTTGCCCGAGTCGCCATGTGGTCACGATTCCAATCGATCGGCCCGTGACAAGTGGTATAAGAGCTAAAGAGAGATCCGTTTCCGGAGATTGAAGAGTGCCAACTGTTTGAAAGAATGTCAAGCCAAGAAACGGCTATAGTTGGAGAGGCCGGGCAAGTCAAAGAGACCTGCGGCCGATCAAAGAAGAGGGAGACCTCGATGGATGCTGCGGCTACGTTCGATGAGAAGATCGGGAAGGTCCGGAGTGCCGTGCTCGAACTCATGGAAGGTCTTGATGATGTGCGAGACCGGATCATGGAGGTTGAGGGCTCGCTCCGTGAAGACTTCACGACTGGCATCAACCAAGCTACGGCTCCGTTGTTCGACAAGGACGAAGCTCTTGAAGCATCGATCGATGGTTTGAACGAGCGCATCCAAATGATCGAGGAGGTAAGCCCGTGTAGGGAAGAGGTCGAAGTCATGAAGGTAGAGATCCAAGAGCTCAAGACCGAGCTCGCCCTATGCAAACTTAGCATCACCAATGGTGCGGTGCCTACCCAAGCAATGCCTAAGATCGAGGTGCCGAAGCCCAAAGAGTTCAAAGGCGAACGATCCGCCAAAGAGGTGGACAACTTCATTTGGAGCATGGAGCAATACTTTGGCGCCGTCAACATCCGAGACAAGCCGATCAAGGTACGAACCGCTTCGATGTTCTTTACTGATACGACAATGCTTTGGTGGCGCAATAGGTGCGATGAGGTTAGACGCGGCGCCGATCCCGTGAGCACGTGGGACGACTTCGTGAGGGAGTTCCGCGACTACTTTTTCCCCGAGTTCGCTCAACAAGAAGCCCGTAGCATGCTCCATTGCCTCGAGCAAAGAGGTGCAATCCAAGAGTACGTGAAGGAGTTCACGGAGCTCAAACTCCAAATTCGCAACTTAAGCGAAGAGGAGGCATTTGGAGCGTTCATGGATGGATTGAAACCATGGGCACAACTCGAGTTGAAGTGACGGGACGTGAGTGGTCTTGCGCGAGCACTAAGCGTTGCCGAGTCGCTCGTCGACCTCACCAAGGTTGAACCAAGGAACAACCGAGCAAGAGATTGGAGGTTGGATCGACCTTGCGAAGACGAAGCGAGAAGCACTCCCTGAGGCACGCATGATCAAGGCGGCCGAGCCAAAACATGGGAAGAAGGAATTCCAAGCCGTCCTTCCAAAGGGGTCAACCACCGACGGACTACGCGAGTAAGTTCGATCAACCTCCACCCTCTCCTTGCTTTATTTGCAAAGGTCCACATTGGACCCAAAAGTGCCTGAAGAGGGGTCGAATCAACGCCCTCCTAGCCATTGAAGAGGTGGAGGAGGAGCCCAAAGAAGAGAGGCGGCAAATCCGACTTGGTGGCATGAAGACAATCAACTCCATCCTAGAGCGATCGCCATCCAAAGAAGGAATCATGCCGAACACAGACATGTTCTTCGTGGAGGTCGAAGTGTGCGACTGAACGCTTTACGCTTTGGTCGACACTAGCGCATCCAACATGTTCATGTCGACTGAGGTTGCAAAGGCTTTGAAACTTCGCGTGAAGCCAACTGGGAAGACGTTCAAGCCGATCAACTCGGAAGGTGTCCATGGCGTAGGGTCGACTTCAGATGTGGATGTCAAGATCGGCGGATGGAAAGGCAAGATGGATTTCGAGGTAATCCCCCTCGATGATTATGATCTCATCCTTGGTATTCAATTCTTCTATAGTGTGAGAGCCATGATCGACATGAGGACCAAGTGCATCGTGGTCCTCGACCCTAAACAACCAACGACGGTCCCCATGATCAAAGGGGTGGTCGACACCAAGACCATCGCCGCAATCCAACGCCTCGACAAGAACTTGAAGTCCGTGAAGCGACTAAACAAGCTGGCCGAGGTGAAGCCGAAGGTAGAGTTGGATCCGACTCCAACACATGCCATGCCGATCCAAGTGCTCTTCCCCGAGGTGGAGTGCGCACCGCATGCTCCGTCCAAGCCGAAGATGGAGCCATTTGCCAAGTCCGAGTTCATCATAGAAGGTTGCGGTCCTTCGTACGTGAGCGTCTGCACCAAACAAAATCGAAAGAAGAGAGCCTGTGCCAAAGCCAGGAAGGCTGCTCGTCAAGCTGTGAGCGACGAGGACGTCGCTCGATTGAGTGGGGGAGAATGTTACGGGCCGAATGAAGGCCGATCCAAGAGGTTCCCCGAGTACGACCATGACTTGTCCGTGGTCGACTTCCTATGCTCGATCGGATTCCCAACGGGCCTTCTCCCTGAAACTTCTAGATCTATGGTTGTAATCCGAGGCCCTCGACTATAAGAAAGGGTGTCCTCCTTCATTTGTAATCATCCACTCCTTCCGCAATATAAAACAATCTTCTTTCCAAAGCTCCTCTCTCTAGATTCTTTCTCTCTCTACGATCTGGGTATACGAGCGAGTGAGTGTTTGATCGAGCAAGGCTTGGCTTGGGTGATCCAAAGTTGCCCGAGTCGCCGCGCGGTGACGATCCCAATCGATCGGCCTGTGACACTTTTCTCATGGTTGGTCGAAGCCACGAATATGCTTGCACGCACATGAATGCTAGCTTCGAGATCGAGATCACATCTCGCGGATCTCAACGACAAAGTCTAAAAGGCAAGAGACATTAATCTGGCACATCCTTCGACAACATCAGCAACTCAATTTGGGTGGAAGATGAGCATTCCCAAGAGGCATGATTTCTCGGATGCTTTCCCATGATTGTCTCTATATATACTAAAACTTATTGATGCCCATATGAGGACTATGCAGTTTAATTAAAACCACTTGAATAGATATCTACTTTTTGCTCTTTACTTCCTTTAAGTTTTGCGATGGACATACTTTCATATTTGCTTAACTTGAAAAGTTTCAAATTTTCACAATATGCAAATATTGATACGTGAGTATTTTTTCATATGTTTTCAAAATATGGTAATGACCTTGGTTCTTTGAAGCTCAAGCAGGTGCTCCTCACAAACATCTCGTCCTCTTGATCTCTCTCTCTCTTCCCAAGTATATATTTTTTTTTCTGGCGAATTTTCTAGCTTGGAATTATTTTCAAAGACATCACATTTCGAAAGTATGAGTTGGTTCTTCGTTTTTTTTTTCAACCAATCTTCACCTCCTAAAACACTCATGAATATATGAACACATGAAATCCTTGTAAACAACAAAATTAACGTCAACTTTATCTTTTGATCACAAAGTCCTTTAACTTTTTCACCTCCTTTTGAATTTTACCCATCAATTTAAAAGCTTACAGCTTAGTTTTCAGTAATTTATCCATAAGGGCCTCTTTGATGAAATGATTGCGACCAATTCGAGTCTTTTAGTTCTCCTAGGGTTGGTTTTGTTCACAATCACAGGATATTTACATTTCTTTCTGTAATATTTTTGACAATTAGTTAATTAACTTTCAATCAACTAATGCGACAGATGGAATTTGCCCTTCACAGTTGTACCGACTGCACTTGCAACGGCCATGGATGTGAATCTCAGCAACGAATCCCTTGTCTTCATCTCTGTTACATTTGCAACGATGGTGAGTTGTTATATTTGCATGTTAAAGATGCTTGCCCATGCTTTCTTTGTTTGCTTTTGGTTCTATGTTTCATCGGCTCATTCATAGATCTAGTTATCATCTCTTGCAAATTGGTCAACTTCAACTCTCTGTTTTTTTTTTCTTTTTTTTTTATTTTTGCAGTGTAAATCAGCAGCTCCTATATTTCTTCTATTGTTTGCTTTTGCTTTCAGGTGAATTTTCTTCTTAACCTTTACCGCATCAAAATTTCTGCAACTTTTCTGTAATTTTGCTAAGATGTCGTCGGATTAGCATTACCATCCTGTTTCAAAGAGTCATTATGATTTATATGACCATAATTGTGTCTCACAGTCCTTTATGATGGAGAATAATAACAATTCGAACAATATCGAATTAACGTAGCGGAATAAAATAATTTCCCCTATTGTGTAAACCTAATAGGAATCGATATAGTAGAGTAAAATAAATACCAAGCACGCGAACACAAGACGATTTTTTTTATGTGGAAAACCTCATTGATGTGAGGAGATCAAAAACCACGGGACCGGAGTCCACCCAAAAATCTTCACTATCAGCAAAATTGGATGAACAATGTTCTTCTCTAGCAAATACTAGAGGTACATAACAACAAAGACCTCAAGAATAAGAATATAATTCTTGGCAATACACATGAATTTCATAAGAGATCAATGATAAATCTGACCAAAAACGCAGATTTTGATCAATCCACGAAAAACCTAATGGAGGCAACTTCCAATGAAAATCAAACCGTTCAGATTCGAGAAGATTGCGCCACAAACATGCTGACAAAATTTCAGCTCAATCGGACCACGAATCGACCTCTGATGCCAGCTTGATGTAAATCAGATATTGCCTTAACCCATAGGTTTTCTGCTTTCTCTATTTCTCTTGTTACTATTTCCTTTTGCGGTGAGAAACCATATTTCTTCATATAACTTATTATATGGGCTCAAACCTTTTTTGAGCTTGCAACTTATTGGGCTTCCTCCACATAGGAGTGAACCCAGCTAACATTTAAGATTCCCAATTATATTGGAGTTTCGTGTTTTAGAATGGATGTTTGGTATGTGTTCTCTATTTTCGTAATCATCTAGTTGAATGTTTGTTTCGATCTAGTAAAATTTCATGGTTGTACGTGTATACACAGTCATATTATTATACTGGCTCTCTTTTCATCCTTCAATATCTGTTGAGAGCGGGATGAAACCTCTATACTTAAGGGCTAATTTTATGTTTTTGACCAAGTTGTCTTGGATGGCGACATCCCCACAAAGTCATGATATCTACTGTTTGCTAGTTTGTGCAATGATGGCTGATTTAATCCTGCTCCTCCATATTATAACAAAGAAGGATCAATTTCTTTGCATAGAATGGTAGAGTTTCATTATATTTGCATTTGCTCATACCATTCCAAATTCCTTTCTTTTGTCCTTTATTCATCTCCTAGCGAAATCTCATTCATTCTCTATTCTATCTTAATGTTTTGTTTAAAGGTTGGAGTCTCCCAGCGTTAAACTCTTGGGTATAATGATTGTCATCTCTATTGGAATCTTATTAACAGGTATGTAATGGATTTGTTAAAAATTTTGGATGTGTGCATGCGAAAGCATGGTTTTGGTATTGATGATAGTTTTTTATTAGTAATGTGTGCAAGTGTATGATATGGTTTGTAGAGGATGGATAAGGGATGAGATAGGATAGTTCAAGGGATAAACACAAATTTTTATGGGACAAGAATTTTACAATAGTTGAAGGAAGTGTTGGTGGAGGAGCTTCATGATATGGAGTATATTCTCATGCTCCTCTCACCCTATACATCAATGGGTTATGGCCTTTTTATAGGCATTTCCACTGACTAAGTACAGCCACCTTAGAAGATTTTGGACTTCTGCTGTCCTTTTCTTCTTTCTTCCTCTAGAGACTTCTACATTTGTGCTTTTACACTTTTCTTTGCCGCCGAAGCTAGATTTTCTTTTTAAAGGATTTTTCTTGACTTTTCTAGCTAATATCAATCTTGAAGTTTCTAGAAAGTTTTAGAAAAAATGGATCACAATTTCCAACAGGATTTTTAATTTATTTGTTCTATTTATTTATGGATTATGCCTTGCCTGTATTTTACGTTAGAAGCCTAGATGCAGTAATCTTTTTAAGTTACTGCAGGAATGTACTAAATTTTTTGAGTCAAGATGTCTTGGCCTTAATAATTTTTTCTGTAATTTTCTATGGGCTTTCATGATTTTTCCTTTTTGCCTTGGCTTTTTTTATTTTCTGCTTCTCAGTTGCAAAGCAGACTGCATTTGAATTCTGGGGGTTTATTTTTGTTATGCTTGCTGCTGTTATGTCTGAATGAACCCTTACCCCACATAAATTTTTCGGTCTACAGATACTTTTAGAATTCAATATGATATATATATACTCACACTAACGGTTCCATCGCCTGCCCTCCCTTTAAAAAGAGCTCCCCAACCGGGAATGTCATCTGTTATGCTTCTTGTCATCCACAAAACTATCAGCATCTGCAAATTTTTTTAGTTTTATTCATCTTAATAATGCTATCAACCATATAAGCTAGAGAAATTATTAAAAAAAATTGAGTGATTAACGCACCGAGAAGACGGCCAGCACCATCTTTTCAGCAAATGCCATTGGACCTACACACACATTTTTGCACAAATTATACCTGAATCACCTCCTTCATTAACATAGAAAAAATTCCAAGAAGATGTCCATGAAATGAGAGGAAGGAAGGTGAGCTTTGGGGGGTCATTTTACCTAGCAATTCAAGCTCCCTCTTGAGATGAGCCTTGTCCAAGTAAGCAGAGACAGCCCTTCCTGAGCCCCTGGAACAATACATCAAGCAGAGAATCCCCCACAAGGCCACGAAGATCAGCAAGGCCAGGGGGAACCCAAAGAAGAACCATGTGTTGAAGCTGATGGGCTCGGCCTCAGGGAAGTAGCTCTTCCACATCCCCACCAGGATCAGGTTGACGCCCGTCCCGGTGCGGGTGCTCATCCCACCCACGGCGCCCGAGTATATCACCCCCAGCACCACCGCCTTGCAGAACTTGCGCGCCGCCTCGTGCTGGGTGGACCCCTCCGGGAGGCGCTGGAGGATCCCCGTAGCGACGGGCATCATCATCACCGCCGCCGCCACGTTGTGCATCCACATGCTCACAAACGCCGTGGTGGCGCATATCCTGAGGAGCAACAGAGGCGGGTTCAGTGGCTCTCCGCAGAAGAGTAATGTTACCTGCCCCCAGTCTAATTTGCTGATTAACAGGGGTATGAAAAAGAACCCGCCCGCATTGAAATCCGAACTAAATCGAATAGACCCGAACAAAGAATTTTGGATCTTTTCTTGCCTCAGGTTTCCTTTCAATTCGGTTTGTAAGTAAAACAATAGATTTCCCAATGGTCCCGTTCATTTGCGGGTCATCAACCCGAACCGATCCCAAAAACATTATCAAACTTGTCTAGAAATCGAAATAATCGGAGTAAAAAGCATCTACTAAACATTGAACACATTCATGAATACTAGAAAATGAAACTTGTCACTTGATAACCTGACTCGAACATTTTATGGTCCCAGTTCCTATGCGAGTAGGGACTTGGGTGAAAGTATAGTAAAGACTCGAACCAAACTGGTTCATTGCCATCCTACTAATTATAGAGTTATAATTTAAAAAGGATAACTAAATTCTCTGTATACAATTCATAGTGTGTTTTTTTTTTTTTTTTTTTTTTTTTTGGGTCAGTCAATGCATATAATGGTTGAATACTGCCTTTCAATCCGCATCACAATGTCAAGTGCTTACATGTGTTATTATGGAGAACCTCCTATAAGTTAAAGGCATGATTGAGATAATGTTAGTGACGATTAAACCACATTATAGATAATTTTTCTTATTTTTTGAATTTTTTAGATAATATTTTCATATTTTGGCTATAATGTACATCATTGCAAATTAGATATAGCTGTAGCTCCATTTGGAGCGTATGCGGAAATCTATTGTTTTACACTACAGGATGTCTGCTGTCATCGCCACAATGTACGCCGTGGTGGCGCATATCCCGATGAGCAACAGCATATCTATTTTTATACTTTAGAAAAATAATTTAAGAATAAATATATATATATATATATATTAACATTATCTCAATCATGCCTTTAACTTATAATAGGTAGATTGCATTCTACCACACATAAATGTTAAAAGATCAACCTCTTATTTGACGAACAAAAGTAACTAGCAGTCATCATCACAAAAAACAATCGTATAACATACTTGATCAATGTCGTGATCTTCACGGACCCAAAGCCTTCGACACTTTATCCCGAACATAATAATGCACTCTACTGTGCGTGCTTGAAAAACGTCACGTTCTTGCTGTCCAACGATCCAAGACTCCTCATGCTGATCGAACCGCTGTGATGCAAATTATCGCATGTGTAATTTCCGCAGCAGTACGTGGGAGGTGCGTGGAAGGAGCCTCCGCAAGTGCCTTTTTGACTTGACTTGCTTTTCCATTAATAAAGAAAATAAAAATGAGAAACAACAAGCATGCACCTAATTGCTAATCATATTCTCCACTAACTAAATTAATAAAAATGGCAGGAAGTCACAAAAAAATCTCAAAATTTGCCAATTGTAATTTTTTTTATGACATTAAAAATCTTAAAACTTATATCCATGTGACATATTTACTCCAAAATTTTTAAATATGTCACACGAATACAAATTTAAGGTAAATGTGTCACATAGATATAAGTTTAGAGTTTTTTGTGCCACAAAAAAAGTTTGGGATGAATGTGTTGCAATTGACAAAGTTAAAGATTTGTTATGACTAAATCAGATTCTCTTTGTATGGATCGCAATCCCATCTATAATAATGATGATTAGTTGTGAAGAATAAACTTATTTTATTAGAATGTAGAGTCATCTCGTTATGCTATTTAAGGTTGACTACAAATTAAATCCACTTGTTTAAGTAGATAATACCTCTCAAATGAGTTAATTCAGGAGTGTGACACATGTTTTCTATAAAAGTTCGACCATGTTTTGAGTAATTTAGGAGTATGACACATGTTTTCTATAAAAGTTCGACCATATTTTGAGTGAGAGAGAATATCTAAGTACTAATTTAATTTTTACTTGCATCTTTGACCAAGTTTCATCAGCCAAACACTGATGCTCATGTAGATTGTAATAATCATGATAAATACATTTGTATCTCTGATATCAATATTTTTTAAGATGTGTTTGGTTTAACATTTTGAAAGTCTCAAGGGAATTTTAGGATTTTGGTATCTTTGAAGGACTTTGGGGTGAAAGCTACTGGAAAAACCGGAAGTCTAAGTTTAGTAGGACCGGTAATTGAAAACTCGTTGATCTTATTTAGTCGTCATGGATCCTCTTTTCAGCGACTTTTCTTGGACCCAATCTGCAAGCGAGCACAAGATTTGCGTAACGCGCGCGCGGGTGTGAATCGGTGGCGCGTGAGTACTGAGTGAAAAGAGAGAGACGTCCGGGTCATGAGCACAAGAAAAGATGGGCAGTGGGTGGTAGGGTAAGGATGAAAGAAAAGATAAAAAAAGAGTGGCTCCATAAGAATTAATTAGATAAAAAATAATTTGGTTTTACAATGGGACTCCCTTTACATCCATAAAGAGAAATAATTAAATCGAAAACAATGTACTAGGTCTATAAAGTGATTCCTGTTCAAATAAAGTTGCAAAACCAGAAAGAAAATTCAAATTTTCTCTTAATACTTCCTTTATTTCGTAAAGATAAATAATATTATAAATATATTTCTGAAAGTAATATTTTTTTTTTTCACTTATAAAATGGATGAGCTAAAAATATCTTCATCATTTATGATAATATTTCCATATAAATTGTTATTGATAATGAAAAATTTAGTCTCCTTCCAGAACTTTCCAAGGGCGGGCGAAACCGTCATTGAGCCATATTCTAGAAGTCTCTAGTTTTATTTATGTCGGTAGCTAGTAGTTGTCATTAATGTCGGTAGTTGAGGCGGTGCAATCTCGTCCGTCGAATAAGATCTAGATCAACGGATGTAATCAGAGAGCCTCGAGTATAAGAAGGGGTGCCCTTCCCTCATTTGTATCCATCCAACATTTCAGTTAAATCAAAGTTCCTTTCTTTCCAGAGCTCCTCTCTCTGAGTGCCAACTGTTTGAGAGAAAGTCGAGCCAAGATGTTGGCCAACTGTTCGAGAGAATGTCGAGCCAAGATGTTGTTATGGATGGAGAGGCCGTGCAAGTCAAGGAGACCCGCGGCCGAACGAAGAAAAGAGATGCCTCGATGGATGCTGCGGCTGCGTTTGATGAGAAGATGCAGTTAACACCCAAATGAAATTTGCTCAATGGCCATGACTCTGAGTGAAGCATATAGAATAGCAAAAGGCACCGATACCTCCTGAATAGCACATAGAGCTTGTAGTGTCCAACGAGTGATATTGTTGCTAATTTCTCTTACCTGCAATCACACAAAAAAAATTCCATCAGAAATACCATCCGAAAGAATCAACATAACGGATGCATGCAAAGGTTCCAATGGCCACAGTGCATTTAGATTTCAAGATTTTCTAGTAAGAGATGACTTGGCTAATCAATACATCTAACTCAAAAGCAATTGAATCTGAGGCACCGATGGAAATCATTCCCTGACTTACCACATAGGTCGAAAAGGAAATTTATATATTAAAAGCATTTGATATATTTAAAGATTGATGAAGTAGCTGATTAAATGACATTATATCGTTGGTATTGCCAAGAATGCAGATATAAATATCTTTCATCAGCTTGTTTTACCACATTAGAAACATAAATGTGTCATCTGACCTTTTTAATTATTTGGGTAGTTATTATTATTTTAATATCAGATCCTATCAAATTCTCATAGACCATATTTTACCAATCACATTTTTTGTTATATAGCCAAGTGAACATCATACATTGTGCAATATTGAATTTAAGGCTCCATTTGTTTCGCGAAAAATAACTAATTTGAAAAATATTTTTTTCAAAAAAATAGTTGCATGTCTTACTTGAAATAATTAGTTGATGGATTTTTTTTTATTATCAATAATAAATTTATATCTAATCATTTTTGTGGACAATGAAAATATTTTCCCAATCATTCATTATTAAAAAAAATTTCTAAACCATTTTTTTCTGTAAAACAAATGAATTCGTTAAGAATGATAATGTAAATTGTCATATATGCACCGTGCGTGCAATTCACATATAAGTTACTTATAGACGAATGTATATTTTGTAATTTGTAAAAGTCTTCGAGCAACAATTTTTTATTGATTAAATTAATTCCTTTGCGTACAACGTGATTTAGGAAGGCATTTATTCTTCACAAATATTTTCCTATGACAAACTTACAGTTGGAGGTTCATTACTTCGAACTCTGCATTTCGGAGAATTAATACTTTACGCCCTGTGATTTTTGTGGATTTCCTAACTTGCCATCGGAACGTGTTGTTCAATCTTCTAACGTAAACTTATATGAAGAGTGCGTTTGATTGGACTTTAAGTTAGAGGGGTTTTCCAAAATATAAATTATATTTATTAAATTGTAATTTAAAAGTTTATTGTATTTATAAATGACTTTTAAATAGTATTTGGAGAGATTATATTTATAAATGACTTTTTGTGATTACAAAAAAAAAAAAAAAATCGTCAAAGGAAAAATAAAAAAGTTGGCTGACGAGGGTAGGCGGCTGTCAGTGGCCTCCGGCAGCTCTGGCGAGGACCACTTAGGGTCGGGTGACCCCTGGCAGCCCTTCACGAAGGTCGCGTGACCTCGTCGCGACCCAAATTTGAGTCATGCCTAAGGTCGCATGACCTAGATATTTGAGTTGTGCAACCTCCGACAACCCAAATCTAGGTCATGCCTGAGGTCTCGCGACCTCGATGAGGGCCGCCTGGTTGCGCAACCTCACGCGGCCCTTCACGAGGGTTGCACGACCCAAAGCTGGATCGCGGTGACATGACTCATGGTTGTCATCGGGGTCGCGTGACTGGCCGATGACGGTTGCTGGGGTAGCGACAATCTCATCAGCCTCTCGTGCCCATCGCCAACCAGCCACACGAATGGAGAAGAAGATGAACAGTAACCCCTGTGGGGGCTTCTGAAAATGTTGAAAGCTCAAGACAGCCTAGGATTTACCTTGAGCTTTCAGCCTTTTAAAGACTAACATTCCCTAAATGTGGATTTCGAAAATTTTACCAAACACCTAATATTTAGCCAATTGGCTTTTGGACACTCAAAACTCCTTCCCAAAGTAGATCCCAAACGCACCCAAAGCCCTAAGGTGATTTTGCAAAATATTTTCCATCATAATGAGAAATTATGAAAACAAATCGTATAATATGCAATGACTTTTAATGGATTGCTAGTTTAAATCAAGTATAATTTGATTATAACTTATTATGTTAAGTGTAATGGTCTACTTGATTCAATTATCAAGTAAAGTGAATGATGAAAAGAGAAAAAGAAGATACGTGCCATTTAAAATATACTTATTTACAGTTTTTTTGTTTTTGGACAAAAGGAGATACTGCATTCATTCATGAGAAAAACGAGTCTTACAAGACATCGATGGATAGGATTCCGAACAGAGAATTTTCGAAAGAGGAGGAGGGGGAGAGCTCACCCAATTTACGGGAAGTTTCCTAGCTCGGTGTGATCTGGCCACCCAGTCAGCCGCCCGATTTGCTTCACGCGGACAATAGAGGACTTGGACTAAATTGCAAAGGATCAGCATTTCTCTGCATCTTCCCGTAATTTCCTTCATATTCCATGGGGGTTCGGCCCGGCCCGTTACCATCTCCACCAAACTAAAACTATCACTCTCACACACCCATCGACCTGGTTGAACAGAGAAGCTCCCCACGTGCGAAGTTACTTTTTCCCTCAAGTACAGCAACCCGTGCAAGAGAGAGAGGGCTTCGGCTTGTTGAGATGAAGAAGCCCTAGCTTCGAAAGCAAAACCCTCGACAACCATCCCCATAGAATCACGGATGATTCCGGTGATTGAGCAAAGAAATTCGCCTGGGAACCACGAAGCATCGACGTTGATTTTCAACTCATCCCCTTCCAGCGACTTCCACCGACCAGGTTCGACACAGGTTTTGGGTATTTCCTTTTTTCGATTTTGCCATCAACTAAAGCTTCGTTGCTGTTCTTGTGCAAGATCCACGAGATCTGCTGTTTGCGGGGGCTTGGCTCTGAAAATGAAATTATTACGGGACTTCCAGATATTCCACAACACAGCCGCGATGAGTTCTTTCTCCGGTAAGCCTTTCTTGCCTTCAAAAGCCTCCATGAGCCACTGGTCGAACCGCTTGATGTTGCTGGGATAGCTGATAATATTAATGCGTGGGTCTGTCCATATAGATGTTGTCCATTTACATAGCAAAAATAGATGTTCTATGGTTTCCATGTGCTTGGAACAGAATGGGCATAAAGGATCAGGAAGCAATTGCCTTCTGTACAAGTTCTCCCGTGTAGGTATGGCATTTTGACACAGACTCCATAAGAAAATTCTCAGCTTTGGGGGTATAGCGATAGTCCAGATTCTAGTCCATAATGATCGTGGAGGTGTGAAGGAGCAGGATGCTCTATTTAGGTCAGCTTTGGTAGAGGGAGGTGTGGCTTGGTTATAGCCACTCTTCACCGTATATTAGCCTGTTTGATTGCCTGTCCACACGAGACTATCCTTCTCCGGGTGTGAGCTTAGATCGATCGCCAAAATCTCATTCACCGTAGGTTCTTCAAAAATGTTAAGTATTAGAGCTTCATTCCAGATTCCCAATTCTTCATTGATCAAGTCTGATACCATAATAGGATCATGTTGATTTGCTGGGCCTCCTATCACACCCGACTGTAGCCATCGATCTTCTCTGATTTTAATAGATTTTCCATCCCCCACTTTCCACTTGACTTCTGCTCCAATAGTTTCTCTACCTATTAAAATACTTTGCCATCCCCAAGACGGTCGTGGACCCTTGTTTGCCTTCCATAGATCCCCATTTGGATAGTAAATACCTTTCAATATTCTGCTCCACAGAGCTGAAGGAGAGTTGAGAGTCGCCATGCTTGCTTTCCGAGCATTGCCCTGTTAAAATTAATCAAATCTTTAAATCCCAAGCCTCCCTCATCTTTCCTGGTTTTTAAAACTTCCCATTTTTTCCGATGCAAGCCTCTTTTTGAATCACCTTTCTGCCACCAAAAGGTTGCTATCCTTCTTTCTATAGCTCGACAAATTGAAATAGGGAGTTTAAAAACTGGCATTGCATAAGTTGGGATGGCTTGTACAACGCTCTTAATCAAAACTTCTTTGCCAACTTTAGTTAGTAATTGTTCTTTCCAGCCTTCTAACTTCGAGTTGACTCTTGCCAATATCCAAGCAAACATCTCTTTCTTAGTATGGCCCCATTCTGTTGGAACACCAAGGTATTTGCCTGTTTTTTCTATAATTGGGACTCTGAGTTCATTAGCTAAGTTTCTTTTCCAGGAAGAAGGACAGTTTCTGCTAAAGGAAACCCCTGATTTGTTTAAATTAATGGATTGCCCCGTTGCATAACAATATTGATGAAGGATATTGGTTAGATTTTGGCATTCAATGATAGTTCCCTCAAGAAAAAATATTGCATCATCAGCAAAGAGTAAATGTGTCAGTGTAGGGCAAAACCTGTTAAGTGTTATCCCCTTAATACTTCCTTCTGCTGTGGCTTTCTTCATCATCCATGTCAGGACATTTGTTGTTAAGATAAATAAATATGGAGAGAGGGGGTCTCCTTGTCGAAGGCCTCTCGAGGGAGTGAAAAACTGAGATGGTTCCCCATTAATTTTAACACTCAGGGACACCGTTGTAACACATTGCATAATTAGGGATACCCATCTCTCACAAAATCCCATTTTCAGCATGCAATCTCTAAGAAAATCCCATTCAATTCTGTCATAAGCCTTTTGCATGTCCAGTTTCAAGATCGCCTAAGATTTCTTCTTTCTTTTGGTGATTCGCAGGTGATGTAGAACTTCCTGAACAATGAGGATATTATCCTGGATTTGGCGACCTTGGACAAAGGCACCCTGTTCAAGCTCGATAATCTCTGGAAGGTAAGTCTTCAATCTGTTGGCTAGAACTTTTGAGATAATTTTATAGCTGAAATTGCATAAACTGATAGGTCTGAAATGGCCTATATTTTCAGGGGTTTTTTTTTTTTATATATCTTCGATATCAAAGTAATGTGTGTTTGGTTGATATGGGGATCAAGGGTACCTGTATCAAAAAAGTTCTGCACTAACTGAAACACATTTGATTTAATGTCCTCCCAGGATTGGTGGTAGAACAAGCCATTAAAGCCATCGGGACCAGGGGCTTTGAGGGGCCCCATTTGAAAAACTGCTGTCTTAACTTCTTCCATGGTAAGCGTAGCCATTATATGTGCATTGATGTCCGCGTTGACAGGGCTTTGGCACTGAGCTAGAATTGGTTGATAGTTCCTAGGACTTGCTGATGTGAACAGGTTCCTAAAGAAGGTCCCTATATGGTTTTTAATAGTTGAAGTATCCCTACACCAGCTGTGGTCTTCCAGTTGCAACATAGTAATCTTGTTTCTTTGCCGTCTTTGCACAGTATTTGCATGAAAAAATTTTGTATTGCGATCACCCCATTGCAGCCAATTAATACGAGATCGTATACCCCAAAATTTCTCTTCTTGGTTCCACAATTGTTCAATCTGCTTTACAATTTTGTGGGCTGCTTGCTTGCTAGAAAGATGGGAAGTTTGATTGCTGATTTCTGTTAATTCCTTGTTGAGTGCCCTGATTCGAGATGGAGCATGTGCAAATGTAGCTTTACTCCACTTAGCAAGAGCTGTAGATATTTCATTTAGCTTTGCTGAGAATCTAGTCTGGCTCAACGGTGTATTGTTCCAGGTTTGCCTTATAATCTCTCCATACTCTGCATGGTCCATCTAGTATGCTTCCATTCTGAAAATTCTCTTTTGTTTCTGACTTTGAGGATGCAACACAAGGAGGAGAGGACTATGATCTGAGCCAATTGCTGGGAGGGCTTGTACTTCAGCATCATGAAATGTAAGTCTCCAGCCCATGTTAGAAAGGACTCGGTCTAGGCGTTTTTTTAACAAAATCATCCCCTTCCTTATTATTTGCCCACGTGTATGCGCACCCTTTTCTGTCGATATCCATTAGAGAGCATTCATTTAGAAAATCTCTAAAAGCTGCGATTCTATAGTTATCTGCTTCTCTTTTCCCCACTTTCTCCCATACATATAATATTTCATTGAAATCGCCCATGCAAATCCATGGGAGAGAATTGGTTGATTGAAAATCTTTCAATTGTTGCCATAACTTTAACCTTTTTCCAAAATTTGTTGATGCATGAATAAAGGTGATCCTCATTGAATATCCATTGTCTGAGTCGATGCACTCGAGATCAATGAATTCTTGAGAGCTTTCATGGAGTTTTAACCCCACCTCTTCTTGCCACAGAACGGCTAAGCCTCCCGCAATTCCTTCCGGATTAACTGTGAATAAGTTTGAAAATTTGAGCCTCCTTTTGATTCCTTCCACCATCGATGCTTTGTTTTTCGTTTCCATCAAAAAGACTATGTTGGACCTTTTAAGAGCAACTAATGCTCTCAATTCATGGAATGTCAGGGGATTGCCCAGCCCCTGACAATTCCAACTGATAATTTTCATTTCGTCAGTGGTGGCTTATTAAGGCTAGCCACCAAAGCCCACTCGTTACCATCCTTAACGACCTGAATTGGGGTCTCCAAAAGGTCCGTGTCATCAATCAGTAGGGGAACTTGCTCTGTAGTGCATTTTTGTTTCTTTGCCCTCTGCACCTTCATACTCTTCTTGCTGCATTTGCCCATTTTTGAAAGAGTCGATTTAGTAGCTTCATAGCAGATTACCTGTTTACCATGTTCTGTATTTTTCAGGGAGCAATCAACTTGTTCTATTATCGTCTCCTGATCATTAAAGCTATATGTTCTTTTCTTGCTATAGGTAGGGGCTTTTCTGAAGTCGCCCTCATTTCGGGCTACTATTTCCATTGCTTGTGCTGGAGGAAGATTTTCTGGTACTGTTTTCTCCACTATATTCTCCTCTTGTATTTTTCCATAAAACACTTCCCAATGTGGGCTATGGTCACAAGCTTCCGCCTTCAACCAGGGGCCAAATTTGCCAATCTTGTTCACTACCCATGGTGATTGATTATAGGGAATGAGTTCACAATTTGTTGCATAATGGCCAATTCTTCCACACGAATAACAGTAATGCGGCAAACGTTCGTATTTAAATTCCACCCATAGCCAATTGGTGCCAATATCTAATATAGCCCCTGATTTTAATGGAACTGTTAAATCCAAATCCACCATGACTTGACCTCCTTTGTATTGTCCATTGCTCTTGGGATCCACCTGGACTTCTAATACATGGCCTATTTTCTTTGCCAGGTCATGGAATACTTCTTCTGTTCGCCATCCAGGAGGAATTCCTCCAATATGTACCCAGAAAGCATTTCTGGAAAGTCATAACAGTGCTCCGGGATTTCAGGTACACATTGTTTTAGAACAAGTAGGTTGCTGGCAAAAGACCAGGGTGCAGCTTGTAGAACTCTCTCTTTTTCCTCCTCTGTTTGAAACACAAAAGTGAAAAAACCTGGTTCTTTCTAGAAACAAACCACAGATTCTGATTTTCAAGCTTTCTTCATGGTAGTAAGAAAAGCAGGGAAGTTGACATTAGGTTTAGAAAATAATTTCCCGAATAAAGTACGATTGCATTCTGCCCTCTTTTGTGGGGGAATGTCTGTGGAAACTTCAACTATATCATCCTCAGACCACAAATCACCCAGGCTTTTACATAGTGCAGCTAATCTCAAATCATTGTCTTCTTTCCCTTCCATAGTATCTTATCGACAGGATAGCTATCTACAAGCTTACGGATAGAGGCTTCAAGCAGAGTATGGGTGAGAGATTGAAGGGAGCTCAGTAATGGGTACCACAGAAACCAGAGGTGCGGGGCTACTGGAAAAAGAGTAAGGGTTTGCACCATAAGGATTCCACTGCAGCCAAACGAAGTTCATCCTCCCGATCGAGTAAATAAGAGGTAAAGATCCATATGTAGAAACATTAGAGCCGATTGTTAATGGGCCAAACTGAGTTCTCACTATACCCCCCACTTCCACAGCAACAGAAAGCCAGAAATCCAGTGAAAAATCAGAAGTTCCACCGACATCAGAAAATCAGAAACCCAGCCAAGCGTCGAGTGCAAAGCGACGAAAACCTACCTTGTCAAGGCCCCATCAGCAAGATCACCAAGAAAAGGTGATGATAACTATTCTATTGGGCGAAACAACACAAATCTGCACAGAGTCGAAGCAGAAAAGGAGATTTTTTTGGGGTTTTCCGATATTGGGTTGCAAAATGTAAAGAACACAAGAAAGGGAATTTAGTTGCAGTAAGCATCTCAGGATTTAGGGTTTGTGAAAAGGAGAAGCTACCATGAGGGTAGGGAAGAGCTCGCAGAGGCGAGAGAAGCTACGATCTTGGAGACTTGCATGTCATCTATGACGATTACTTATTTACAGTTTACGCAGCCTTTCTTGCAATATTTAGATTTGCTTAGTGTAAATTCACGATGGATTGAATAGCCGAAATATTGAAAAAACATGTCTTTTTGTATATTGTACGCAGTGTCGTGTCGTCCCAGTCCCATGCGATTTAACATTATAAGAAGGTAATTACAAAAGCTTGAAAAGATTTGAAACGAAAAGCGATTTTGTCTTTCAGTTGTTGAATTGATAAAGACGATGCAATAAACTAAATGGTAGTCCTCCCTATCCCAAGTTGTTCCATTCAATTGGATCCTCCATATATAAAAGCTATTTCCTTCGTACAAGTGTAAACACAACAGCTCTAGAAAAAAGAAAAGATAATGTTACGAATGAGAGGATACATGAGATTTATGTCACATATCGACAGCTAGATTCTTTAACGACGGTAATTAGTTTTCGGGTTCAAATTGATCACGACAAATTCCTCGCACTCTTTGAAGATGTCATGCTTCATTATCTATGCTCTTTTGGAAAAGCTCTTGTCACACGAGAAGACCAATTGCACCATGCATCTACTTCTTCATTTTACCTTCTCAGACAAACACAATGATTCGATCGGTTAATCAATAGTCATGGCCAACAACTTCAAAGAACAAAAGGAAAATGGACTTGCTAATAGGATCAAAAAATGTGCCGATACAAGTTTTGTGCCAATGTTACTATAAAGGACAAAGCAAAGTGCAAGGGAATACTATAGGGTAAAAATGTGAAGTGCAAAGTGAGAATTTCTCAATGCCATAAAGGAAGAAGAAAACTAACACACATCGCAGTTCAAGAGCTATTTTGACTTCTCTCCGGCCATTGTGGTACTTGTCTCCGTTTTTTTTTTAGGTGTATTTCTTCATGATATTAATTTAATTTGAAAAAAAATAATGAATGATATCATAAATATAGAATTTTTGGTAGCAAAAAAATAGTTTATTATGGATATATTAGTTTGGGGATTTTTGCAATTAAAAATTAATTTGGAATAAATCTGGTATAAATATATCACTTCACACTTTTTCATGATATCGATCCAACAAATTAAAGAGAAAATCAACGGGCGATATAGACGCTCTCCACTCAATTGGGTAAACATATTTTCCATAAACTAATTTCGATTAAAATATAAATAGGGATAATGCCTTAGTCTCTTTTGAGGCAGCATGTGTATGGTCGGTCGCCATCCCATCCATTCGTAATAATATCATGAGAGCAATAAAAATTGGATCCACTTCTTAATTCGCACTGCCCGACCGAGTCCAAGTAAGATTTTTCAATCGTAAATGTTGCTAGAAGCAATGCATCTCCCCAGTCATAAAAACCCTCCTCAACCCAAAATTGCACCGTTCGACTAAAGAAAATAAAAGTAAAAATTGCATGGCGCTCTCGCCATCCAACGGCCCCAGACTCGTATTGCCAATCGAACGGCTACTACATGTGCCGCGCGGAAAAGCGCAAAATAATTGAGCGCTGATGAGCTTGCCCCTAGTTGGTAATCACATTCTACTAACTAATTCAATGAAAATATTATGTTCTCTCTTTTCTGCTGGATGGCAATGTTCGATCGCATTTATTATAATATCACGAAGACCCTTGCTGGATGATGATGGCATGTTGTGTTGATTGATTGAATTAATTAAATTAAATTAATTCCTTTATTTTGGTCTAGACTCTGATGTTGACAAATTTATCAAAAAAAGGAGAAGAAGAAAACATAAAAACAAAGCACCCTCAAATTTAAATATTAAAAGCAAACCAAATCTTCCTGGCTCCTACTACCCCAACTAAAGAAAGAGAGGAGCACTCCCGAAACCTTTGATAGGATTAATGTTTTCTTATAATTATTTAGGAAGATACGATGATGGGAAAGGGTAAAGAGGAAAAAGTAAAAGACAACGTCAATGACCTTTCTAACAAGTGCCGAGGTGATCCACATTATGACGATGTTAGAACCTAAAACGAAAATTCCCAATTATCACTAAAAGTTAAAAAGTTCCCTCGCTAAAATGACATTTAGGTAATCAATGATGTTTTTGAATTATTTGGATAAATGTTTTTATCTAACTATCAGATAATTATGCTATTGTAAATCACATTTTTTATTAAATGTAATAAATTCACCCAACCATTATTATGAATAGAAGGGCAACAAATGTGTTTAGAGAAATCTGATGCATGTGTCACGGCCCGAAAGAAGGTCGATCCGAGAGATTCCTGGAGGACGGTCGTGATTTATCTATGGAGGACCTCCTGCTTTCACTCGGATTCCCACCAAGTCTTCTCCCCAAAGTTTCCAAGGGTGGGCGAAACTGTCACTACGCCAAGTTCTAGAAGTCTCTCTATTTATGTTGGTAGTTGGTAGCTCTCATTTATGTCGGTGGTTAGTAGCCGCCATCAGTGTCGGTAGTTGAGGTGGTGCGATCTCGTCCGCCTGATCAAATCTAAATCAACGGATGTAATTTGAGGGTCTCGAGTATAAGAAGGGGTGTCATTCCCCTCATTTGTATCCATCCAACTATTTCAGTTTATAAAAGTTCATTTCTTTCCGGAGTCCCTCTGTCTAGAAGCTTTCTCTCTCTACGATCCGAGTAAGGCTTGGCTTAGATGATCCAAAATAGCCTGAGTCGCCGCGCGGTCACGATCTCAATCGATCGGCCCGTGACACATGGCTATGCATATATTCAAAATAAGTATACATATAAATATGCTTTACCAATAAATGAATATGATAGAGTTACCCATGGTTATACGTACAACCAAAAAAACAATACATGTTCAGGAGCATACTATTGGATGATTGTGTGTATTTCAAAAATAAGGAAACACATAATATTCAATGATTCTTATGATTGAAAAATAGTACAGGTACCATCAGAATAGGATAGTTTGTCATATTTCAATTTTTAATAGGTAATACTCCACGATTCCGAATATTTTGGGAACAAATATTTAAAATAATTATTTATTGATACGTAGATTCTATTGAAGATTACGACGAGACTTTGCAAGAGTTTAACAAAGTATCGAAACGTATTATGGGATGACATCTCATGTTCACCTTGTATTTCACAAACATATAAATGTTGAAAGATCAGTGATCATCATCACAAAAAAGACACGTGTAACACGTGACCTCCGCCGATTCTATCACCAACGAACGACGCACTCCACCGCACGCGCTATAACGATTCTGCGTTCTCGCCATCCAACGGTCCAAGACCCTTCGTGCCGATCCAACGGCTGCGATGTAATGCCGCATGGGAAGCGCAAATAATTGCGGGCGGAATTCCCTACAGCAACAGTACACGAAGGCCCCTTGCGGCGTAATGATGATGGCGTGTGTTGATTGATTGAGTTAATTAAATTAAATTAATTACTTTGCGGGATATTACATAAAAATGCATTCATCTCTTTAGAATTTCCGAGTAATGAATTTTTTTTATTGATTAAATTAGTTTTTTTCCGTGTCATAAATACTCATTGCGTGAGTTAGGAACATTTATAATAAAGTGCACGACTCCCATGATTATTCATTCATTTTTCACTATCAATTCAATTGTTTTACTGAATCAAATAACAATTATTTTTTTAGTGAATCAAATAAATTTTATGTAATAAAGTTGAGAAATAAAAAGAAAATTAAAAATTTCACTAAAAGTTAAAAAACAAAAAGTTCATTCACTACTTTGAAAAACGTGGTTGGTTTAATCGCCATTGGATCATTTTTACTGACTTTTCCTGGGCCCAATCTACAAATGAGTAGAATACTCATGTACATCGCGTGCGCGTGGGATGTGTACAAAAGTATGAGAACACGATGTTGACGCCTAAATTCCATCTTTAAGTTTTTAATTATCTTTTTTTTGCCTTTTTGGGATACTAAATAATAAATAATAAATAATAAATAATAAATAAACAACAAAAACAGAAAACAAAACAAAAAGCAAAGAAAAAGAAAAAAAAAAAGCAACAAGCAAGCAAGCTTCCCTCCAAAGTGGGCCTCTACGGCCCATCCTCCTCCTCAGCCCGGCCCAACCGGGTCTTCTTCTCCCTCGCGCCTTTGCAATGCACGCGCGAGGGCGCGACGCCGGAGGGAGATCGTCGAACAGCGACGCACAAGGAGCAGAGACGGCTGGCATCGGATGGGGACGTGCCGAGGGCAGCTGGCGTCGGATGGGACGCCGGTTCGGCCGGCGAAGGCCGTGGAGACTGGCGATCCACCTCCATCGACCGGCCACCCCTCGGCCTATAAATAGGCCCTCCATCTCCGTCGACGAAGGGCATCGACAGATCAAGAGAGGGAGAGCCGGATCTAGCGCTTGCAAACCTCGGACAACCCACTGAGAGACTTCAGGGGAGGTCCGAGGTCGAACGGCCACAGATCCGGGCTTCGTCGGAGGAAGAAGTAGAGAGAGAGAGAGAGAGAGAGAGAGAGAGAGAGAAGAGAAGCCGAGGGGAAAGGGGGTTAGCGTGGGTATCGCCGCCCTCGTCGCGCCGTTGCCAGGTAGCTGCCTCCACCGTCGCCAGGTAGCTGCCTCCACCGTCGCCATCACCCCCCCTCGCTGTCACCATGGTCGCCACCACCGTCGCCGCGTCGATCTGCCCCCTCCTCCTCGGCGTCGCGAATCGGGAACCCTAGGGTTCCCAATTTTTTCCGGTCACGACCCGGGTCGTTGGGTCGGACCCGAGTTGGGGGAACCGGGTAGGGTTTCACCGGTCTCCCCCAAAAAAACGACGCAAAGACGTTTTTATTAAAAAAAAAAAATCAAAAAATCAAAAAATATAATTTATTTTAAAAAAAATATTAAAAAATATTTTAATTTCCAAGAAAAAGGAAAATATTAAAAAATATTAAAAAAATCTTATTTTCAAGAAAAATCAAGAAAAATAAAAAAAAAAAATACTTTATTTTCCAAAAATATTAAAAAATATTTTATTTTCCGAAAAAATTAAAAAAATCAAAAATGAAAAATATTTCATATTTTTCAAAAATGCCAAAAATCCAAAAAGTCCTTTTTATGTAAAAAAAATAGAAAAAGACTCAAAAATGTTTTTCCTCCAAAAATGCATGGAAAATCCCTAAAACATCCAAAAAACCTCAGGGTTTAAACAAGATTAGGTACCGAAAGAGGATTAATGATTAACTAGTGTAATCAAGCCCCCGATCCTAATTTCTCTGGTTGCGCAGGAGCGAATATTTCTCCCAATATTTCGCATGAGTTTCTAATCAACCCACCATAAATTGATTAGCGGCGACTCCGTTTTAAAAATTAACTTACAGGTTAAATACTTAGACTATTAAAGTTGTGAATTGGTGGACTTGGGAGAGTTCGGGTTTAATAAATTCCGCCGAGCCATTAGCCTCCTCTAGGCGCCCGCCCCGATTGGGCGCCAAAAAAAAGAGAGGTTGCGACAGCTTGGCGACTCCGCTGGGGACTTTGAGGACTTAGGCCTTTTTGTCTTGTTTAATTCCTTTACTGACTTAGGTTTTTGTTTTTTTTTTTTTTTTTAATGCAGGTCAATAGCTTAGAAATTTATTTTAATTTTGCTTAAAATAGATTTTCCTGTAATTATAAACCGTTGTGCATGTTTTACTGCTTTAACACTACACATGACACACACAACTCGGCTGCTGGACTTGGGCCGCAATAGGATATTTAGGATGGTATCAAGAAAGATACGACCTCGAACGCGAGACTGCGATGTAGAGGTTGCCTTTCTTTTCCCCGAATTTCTCTAGCCGAGGTTAGAAGGGTATGCTGCTAACGCGAGACTGCGACGGGTGGATACCCTTTTAATTTCAACAAGCATTCTTAGTTAGAAATCGAGCCACACATCTCATGTGCATGTCTTTGTACTTGCCATTTTATTTAAAAGCAAAGTAATTTATTTACTTTTACTCAGTTTTTTTTATTGGCCCATGGCAATTTAGGATAGATTTTTTTGAGTCCCAGTTTATATGCGATGGGAGAAGATGACATCCAACTTATTCCCACTCCCAAGGCAGAGCTCTTCAGGTGGTGGGGTCAATTGGACCAATATGCCCAAGAGCACGTGAAAGCCAAAGTCGGTCATCTTCTATCGTTGATCCAAGTCTGTGTTCATCCCGAAGTCATACAAGCCATGGCACATTTCTAGTGCCTGAAGACGACTACTTTTATGTTTGGTGGGTTTGAACTAACTCCAACTCTGGAAGAATACAACATCATCACTGGAATGCCTCTCGAGAAAAGGCTTGTTAGGCCATCAACAGGCGTTATCCCATTGCGTGGGTTAGCACGACTTTTAAGAACTGAAGTCCATGTTATGAGGCAAATTCTTGAAAACAACCATAATACCTACCTCCTAGCATTTTTGACTGCTTGTTTCGAAAATCAACCCATGGCCCAAAAAAGTGTGATTTTCCTTCTGGCCTTTTTCGGGTTCATTATTTACCCCATCAAAGAAATGTCATAAGTCCAAAGATGGCATGGATAGTTGACCAGATCTCAAGGGGGCAAAATTATGTCAACATGATTTTAGCTGAAACATTCTTGTCCCTCAATTGTTTTAAAGAAAACACTGAAAAAGTCATGCGGGTCTCCTCGGAAATTTTACAAGTCTGGTTCTTTTCTCACCTAAGCAAATTTCGAGGCTTCATGCGATCGTTTGAAATAAATGATTTCGAAAATCCATTTTAGAAATTTATGGTTTTAGGATCATACATTCCTAACAAAAGCTGTTTAAATTGGATAAACTTTCTAAGAGACCCAACTCCTGAGGCATTCCAATGGTGTGCTGGTTGGTTCCATGAAAATAGAGCTTACTTTATTTACAGACGCCGCCATCCAATTCCGTTGCTTGGTTTCATCGGCGTCATTTCTTATTTCCCATATCGGGTGGCGCGACAGTATGGAGCCCTTCAGGAGATCCCACCACCTTTCAAGAGGAAGGCCCCTCCACTCCTTTTCACCCATCAAAATCGTGAATACACATTCGAGATTGACATTATCGAGGAAACATGGAGCAGGTGCCATCGCAAAAGAATTGTGATACCTGAAGGGCTTGAGGGACAGGAAAATGCCCATCACGCCTCTGAGTCCTACATCCACAACCATCATATCCTGACAAAATGGAAGCCATCAATCCCTCACCCAATCAGCGAGATCAGCCAGCATGAGCAAGCAGAACTTATGCAAGGGGATTTGGGAATGGGCTGGATACAAGTCTCAGAGTCGGTCCAAGAAAGCAAGCATCTGCACAAGAACAAGGCTCCTCGTCGCATATAAAATAGCAATCATGTGTCTCTTAGTGTTGATATCATGAAAATTCCGTCCCATTGTTTAGGGACTTTTGTTTAATACATAGTATTTCCTTCTGTCATTTTAATTTCAAGTTTTAAATGTCAGAAGTCTATGGTCTATAAAGTCCTCTTTTGATAAATAAAAAAGTAGTTATACCATTGCCATGGGTCAATCTTTGTTTACTTTCGTACTCATTCATGATTTTTGCGACACAGGTACTTATGAATTGTCAATTATCAGCCACCCGCGAATGGCCTCACGTGATAGGACCCAATCAGAATGATGTACAAAATCGCCTCACCAACATTGAAGACGGCGTAGGACAGATGTCCATTGTCTTTTGACAACTCTCAAGGCAAATGGAATCCACTCAAGCTAAACCCAACTCCATAACTGTTTAAGCACACTCCTGGCACCTGCAAATATGCCAGATAATGACCAACAAGATAAACAGCTTGAAAATATCATGAAAAAGTTGAGACAGCTGCGGGAGCAGAATCCCATCGACTCGTCTAATTATGCCGGTTTTGAGATCCTTGAAGAGCTCAGAACGCCTGAATGCGAAAGTTATGCTAATACCTTCCACCCAGAGACCTACTTACAGGCCTACCTAGTCCAAAGGATGATTCAATCATACCAATCAAACCTAACCGGCCCTACCTTGCGATGGTACATTGTCAGGAAGATTAATTCCCTTAAAACCTGAAAGGAACTAATCCATGTTTTCCACCAAGAATATAATATTGACATCAGGCTTGACATCGCCTTGCCCTACGAAGAACCGATGATCCCGGAGCACGAGGAGCCGTCAATTGCTGAGATAGGAGAAGAAGATGTCAATGAAGCCTTGCATGATAAATGGGCAACTGAGCAACATCATATTATTGAAAAGTTTCCCACTCGGAAAGGCAAGGAACCTATGTACGAGATCACGACACACGGAGCCTGTTCAAGACCGGGGCATAACAGACAGCTCCCAAGCTTACTCGCAAGAGCTAGGGTTCAAAGAATACCGACCCCTATCAACATAGAAAGTGAAGCAAAGAGTGAAGCCTTAATATCTCTGGTTCCCCTTGACAGAATCGAACTGGCAAAGCGAAGGGCCTTACTCAAAAGGTCTGGACCAGGAGCCAAGAAAAGAAAGCCTAAACAAATCAATTCAACATCTACCATTGAGTACAGTCGAAATTTGATAACTGGTGAGCCGCTGCACCAAAACTTCGAGCATTTTCTGGAATACAACTCCGAAGGCTACCGCCCTCCAGAGTACGACCCTGATGACTTCCAATCCCTAGAATACAATCCCAAGGATTTCCAGCGTTATTTCAATGAAACTGACGACTCATCGTATAACTGTTTCCTACTCTCACCCGGGGATGAAGGCCCGTCAGAAGAAGAAACGTACGTCTTTATCCGCTACGATCCTAACGAGCTACTAAACTCATCCTCTGACCATGAGGATAGCTTCAATACTTCATCCTCATTCGGAAATTTTGACCCAGAAGAAAGCAATGGAGTAATCTCGGTAGAGTCCAACTTCCCTGAAACAGAAAAATTCACCACTACAATGAATATGCAGTGGGAAAACCAGTGGCCTAACCAAGACATGTTAGGCCCGTCTTGCCCTCATATAATCATGACCCCCAGCAAAGTATGGATACCTAATTTCCGCAAGTATAACGGCACGACTTGCCCCGTGGCTCATTTGCAATATCTCCACATTGAAATGAGTCAGTACCATGGCCCGATGTCATTCACAACTTAGGCGTTCCAAGAAACGCTTACGGGGTCTGCATTGCAATGGTTCGTCACCGCAAGTATTTACCTCATGAAGGATTGGAATGAACTGTCTTCCACATTCTTGCATCAATACTAAAACTAGATTGGAACTGAGCTGCCTTGCGAGAGTTTGGCCCACTTCGGAAGAAGACCAATAGAGGATTTCCGAGCATATGCAGAAAGGTGGAAGGCTTTTATGATGCAAACCTACCCTCAACTGACCTAAGAAGAATTGATAAAGCAATTCATAGAAGCTTTGCCCCACGAACATCGCTGTTGGCTGCATGGGTTACACTTCCGTAGCTTCAACGAAATAGTCATCGCATGTGAATACTTCGAGTCTACTGAAGGCGAGGAATTCAAAGACGCTTGACTTCAGGACCAGTACTATCAAAACACTCCTTTTCATAGGAGTTTTTATTAGTTTTGTTTGTTTTTATGTTTCTTATCTAAGTGTGCTATTGTTGTATTTTTCATTCCAGTACTTTAATGTACAGTTATAATTTTTTTTTTGAAAGCATGAGGCGGTATTCTAAACCAGCCCAGTGATGCTATCCAACCATGAAAAGAAAATATCATCCAAGGAGAATACTGATGGCTGGGCTTCCTCATGCTTTTTCTCCCCCAAAGACATTTTCTGAAAATAAAAAATATTTCATCACCAAAAGCTTTCATCAAAACAAGATGATAAATTTAACTATGTTTGTCTTTCTGACTCTCTCACTTTATGTCTCAGAATATCATCCCCTTTGACTTAGTGTAACAGAAAGCATTTAAAACTAGCACATCATGTGAACAGACCGAGTTCAAAGACACCCTTTCAAGGAAACAGGGGCAAACGAAAAGGATCATCCTATTTCAAAGAAGGTAAGTCTTATTCCCTGAACATAATTTTAAAAATAATGTCTCCTCTTTTCTATGTACAGGAAACGAAATGAGGTAATAGGCATAGGCATACGGTTAAACTCGAAGCATGCACATCATGGTAGCTCGAGACAAGATAACCTCCCCCATGCTGCTTTCGACCTTCCCATTTTTGCAAGCCCTCCTCAAGAGCTCTGTGCACTCCACTTCACTCCCATCCAACTCTTTCTCAAGGCGGCGCAATATCTTCTCCCCTCGACATGCCCGAACAACTAGACGTTTTGGTTTCCAACTTCGACAAGGCCAGAAGCATAAGGAAGAAATTTCTTCTCTTCTTTTGAATTGATAGGGAGAAAATCCAGACAGTCAAGGTAATTTGTAGCCCCCACTCCAGACAATGACTCTGGAGTCTGGAAGTTTCACTCCGTGTTCCAAACACGTATTCTTCCAAAAAATAATCAGAAAACTGGAGGTTTTTGATTGTCCATCTCAGATTCCATAGAAGCTTGAGGTACGTGACTTTTTGCTCAACACAGCTATAGTCAAAGACAGAAGAAAAATTCCACAGAAGGAAGGCGTTGAAAATGAATCAATGACCAGCAATCATGCATACAGGGCCACAAATGAGGAGGACCAATCAAAAGAGACATTGAACTGTGTCAAAGACAAAAGGCCGTCATTGACACTCAAATATCCCTAAGAGTCAACAAATATAAACTCTGGGGAAGAGTAATTTTGTATCGTTTCCAATACTCCCAATATCTGAACTCATTTTTGGCACATTTTCTCCTATTGACAGGAAGCCTAGGATTCAAGAAACAAGCTTAATGGTTAATTTGGGCAAATCAAGTGACCCACATCAATTTACCTAGCTTGGTATGAAAGGACGCGTCGTCCAAGAGCCGGTTCGGTTAAATGGAAAAGGAAACTCCTCCCACGGACATTGTCGGTGCCTCTAGCCGAGTGGTAGCCAGGAAGGAGCAAAATGATCCAAAGTCGAGGGTTCGAATCCCCGACGCGACAGTTAGCTGCTTGAAAGATAATAATAATAATAATAATAATAATAATAATAATAATAATAATAATAATAATAATAATAATAATAATAATAATAATAATAATAATAATAATAATAATAATAATAATAATAATAATAATAATAATAATAATAATAATAATAATAATAATAAAATTTTTGCTTCTCTTGCACTTGCAAATTACAAGAAAACAAATGACCTAACGGAGTGAAAATTTCAGGAATTCATATCCTCCTCGTACTTCAGGTCTATTCAAATGTCTGTAAACCAATGAAGGGTAATGCTGTATCGCTTCCAAGTTATTCGACTCTTGAAAGAGCTTCTGACTAACATGATTCCTCTTGTCGGTTATAGGATCACCTGATCGTCAAAGATGCAGAAAACAAATCAGTGAGAGGCATATTAGATCATGATAAGCTCTCCCAAGCCAAATGGCGTCTCAAGTATCGCCAAAGCAAATAACAGAAACCTTTCAGGCCTCAAATCACGTGTGATCTTGGTCCTACTAATTGATCTATTTCCACATCTTCTCTTCTGCAGGGGCAAAAGTAGAGATGCCCATTCAGAGTCCCAACCCTTAGCTGACCATTTGTGTGTTATCTCCTTATAGAGACAACCCATCAACACTCATCTGTAAATAACCATTTGTGAATAACTCTTTTGATATTGAAAATTCAACACATTTGTAAATACAATTCCACCAAGTGAACACCCCTAAAGTTGTCAATAGGGTTTCTTGAGTAAAAATTATCTGTTTGTTTTGAGAGTACAAACTCTCTCATACTTAAAAAAATGCTGCATGTCATCTCCAAATGGATTTATGCATAATGATTTTGTCTGTCTAAATCACTGATTCCATTGAGGATTACTAGAATAGACAGCCAAGTGAATAATACAAGATTAGTTGAGCATGCTGGATGAGGCGCGCCAGAATGATGGTAGGCAAACCATATCCTACACACAGTCCCCCATCTATACACTTGTAAGATGAGTGCAGAAAATTCCATGACTGCAGGATAAAGAGTTCTCTCGCGAATGGTACAATAACCAAAATAGTGAGAGGCATTTCATTGCTCACCCCCCTTTGAGCCCCATACACCGGTGAAGCTTCTCTCATCAAAAATCACCCCACACTGGAGCATGTCAAAGACAAGGCAAATCAGCATCACAAGGTGAAAAGAGGGATAGAAATTCTCTTGCTCGCACTTACATCAATCTTCGAGTGTCTTTATTGCATATGAACACTCGCGTTAATTTAAGTGCCTTAGAATGACGAAGAGCAATTCATTTTCTATGCATTTATATACATTGTACAACCCAAGTGAGTCTGTAATTTTACCCTCACATTGAGACAAAGCAGAAGTTATTGCCATAGCCTAGAGCCCTGGCCGAAGATGAAGACTCAAAGTCTAAATAATGGTGCTTCAATTGAACTCGCCTAGATCAGTTCCTCAAGCAACAAAAATGAAAAAGCAGGGGCATAAAAAAGCAGTGTACCTGGTAAAAGCAAGGTCAAATGCCCATAAATGAAAAGTTGGGATAAAAAAAAAAAATAAGGGCATGAAAAAACAGTGTGCCTGGTAAAAGCAAGGCCAATGCCCCCAGCAAAAAAATTTAATCAATTGTATTCCCAAGAGAAGTCACTGTTGTGGTTTGATTGATACAATCCCCTTCTAACGGTAAGAAGAAAGACCAATAACAAATGCCGAGACATTCACCAATTCTCACCATTCTACATGTGAACCGAGTCTACGTTATATTCCTATTGTAAAAAGTTTCTTCAGACTAGGGGCACTTCAATTAACGTAAGATTTCATATGTGCATAAATATCGCTCGAAGAAGTACGAGCAAGATTACTCTATCTCTTTTCGCAGGATTCCTGACTTGTAAACCCAGAGAGGATCGTGCAACATTTTCGTCCATCGACTTCAACCTTGATGGTCCCCTTTGATGAGCTGCTAACCAAGTCTTCATCACAATTTCAACAAAGACCTCTCACATTGGTAAAGTCGTACCACTTGCGAGAATACTCGGACCCCTGCTGACATGATGACAATGAGAAGTGTGATCCTTATAAATCCTGCATCAATGGTCAGAATAAAACAACCTTTCCATAAGAGTGAGTGAAAAGTCTTTTAAGACTGAAAGTCCCTCATCTGACATGCTCAAGACATCTACGTTCTAAATTAGGGTTGTCTTTCAAGATATTCCCCAGTGGAATTCGGATGATACAAAACTGACAAAGTTGTCATGCATAAATTGCATTTGAACATTTGAATTTACAGCATATACAATCATTGTGTACATGTCTGCATATTGTGTAAATAGTGAACATACTCTCAGTAATCAGAGATGTTGCCAGGTAAGCATATCCCTATCCCCATTTGTCTTAAAGTACCTACCACTGTCCAGGTACTCTCTTCTTGTCACTCGACCTATTCGAGTCATCCCCTGAGTTTGGGTGCTTGCATTGGTCTAAGTATCCCCTTGTCTTTGAGTACCCACCATTTGCCGGGTACTCCCTCTTATCGACACTCGACCTATTTAAGTTGTCCCCAGAGTATTGATATTTGAGACTGTCCAGATATCCCCCTGTTTTTGAGTTCATGCCGTTACTCAAGTACTCCCTCTGTTGACACTCAACTTGTTCGAGTTGTCCTTAAAGTTTGGATACTCATGACTGTTCAAGTATCATCTTGTCTTTGAGTACCGATCATCGTTCGGATACTCCCTTTCCGTGACACTCGACTTGTCTGAGTTGTCCTCAAAATTGTATCTTTGAATACTAGCAGCTACTCAAGTATTCCACCACATCATGCGCCCGCAATCAACTAGGTATGCTTTCTTACACTCGGACCAGTTGAGTGGTCCCTGATCATATCATTAAATGTCTGTGTTCATCCAAATATTCCTCTACTTTGTACACCTGTGTGCCTGCGGCCATCCAGGTAAGCCTTGTGCTACATTCAAATTCTCAATTACCAGGAGGCGAGAGACCTTCACGAATATCTCAGGTACGTCCTCGATATTCCCATTACTAGGAGGTGAGAGACCTTCACGAATATCTCAGGTACGTCCTCGATATTCTCAACTACCAGGAGGTGAAAGAACTTCATGAATATCCCCCGTACGTCCTCAATATTACCATTACCAGGAGGTGAGAGACCTTCACGAATATCTTAGGTATGTCCTCGATATTCTCAACTTCCAGAAGGTAAGAGACCTTCACGTATATCCCAGGTACGTCCTCGATATTCTCTAATTGCCAGGAGGTGGGAAACCTTCACGAATATCCAAGGTACGTCCTCGATATTCCCCATACCAGGAGGTGAGAGACCTTCACGAATATCCAAGGTATGTCCTCGATATTCTCAACTACCAGGAGGTGAGAGACCTTCACGAATATCCAAGGTACGTCCTCGATATTCCTCATACCAGGAGGTGAGAGACCTTCACGAATATCCAAGGTATGTCCTCGATATTCTCAACTACCAGGAGGTGAGAGACCTTCACGAATATCACAGGTACGTCCTCGATATTCCCTAATTGCCAGGAGGTGGGAGACCTTCACGAATATGCGAGGTACGTCCTCGATATTCCCAATTTCCAGAAGGTGGGAGACCTTCACGAATATGCGAGGTACGTCCTCGATATTCCCCATACTAGGAGGTGAGAGACCTTCACGAATATCCAAGGTATGTCCTCGATATTCTCAACTACCAGAAGGTGAGAGACCTTCACAAATATCCAGGTATGTCATCGATATTCCCTAATTGCCAGGAGGTGGGAGACCTTCACGAATATGCGAGGTACGTCCTCGATATTCCCAATTTCCAGAAGATGAGAGACTTCCACGAATATGCGAGACCCATCCTCGATATTCCGTTTGCCAGGTATTTTCCAGCATCTGGTACTTGTGAGCATACAGGTACCCCTTCAATATCTGCGAACATCCAGGTATCCTCCAAGAGTTTGTACTTGTGATCATCAAAGTACCCCTTCGACGCCTGCAAAGGCCCAAATATCCTCCAGGTTAGTACTTGTGAATATCCAGGTACTCTTTCAATGCCTGTGGAAGTCCAGGTATCCCCAACAAATCGATGCCTTGAGAAAGGTCGGTGCATCCCCCGAGAAAGGTTGGGTTCCGACAGGTGTCCTTGACAAAGATCAAGCGCCTCACAAACCAATGTCCTGAGAAAGATCAGTGCATCCCCCGAGAAAGGTCGGGTTCCAATAGGTGTCCTCGACAAAGATTAAGCACCTCACAAACCAATGCCCTGAGAAAGGTCGGTGCATCCTCCCGAGAAAGGTCGGGTTCCAGCAGGTGTCCTTGACAAAGATCAAGCACCTCAACAACAAATGCCCTGAGAAAGGTCGGTGCATCCTCCCGAGAAAGGTCGGGTTCCAGCAGGTGTCCTTGACAAAGATTAAGCACCTCAACAACAAATGCCCTGAGAAAGGTCGGTGCATCCTCCCGAGAAAGGTCGGGTTCCAGTAGGTGTCCTTGACAAAGATTAGGCACCCCACAAATCGATGCCCTGAGAAAGGTCGGTGCATCCTCCCGAAAAAGGTCGGGTTCCAACTGGTGTCTTTAACAGAGGTCGGACACCCCCACAAAATAGATACCCTGAGAAAGGTCGGCGTATCTCCCGAGAGAGGTCGGGTACCAACTGGTGTCCTCGATACAAATCAGGCACCCACAAATAGATGCCCTGAGAAAGGTCGGCACATTTCCCGTCACGGCAACTGAAGAAAAGTTCGAACCCGAGACAAACCACTTACTGCTTTGACAAGCGACCGAAGAAAGGTTTAGGTCTTAGAAAAGCAATTTCCCATCAAAGCAACCGAAGAAAGGTTCAAGTCCAAAACAAACTACTGATTGCTCTAACAGGCGACCGAAGAATGGTTCGGGTCCTAGAGAAGCAACCCTCTCATATCACCAGGTAAGATGACACCTTGATATTTGCCAAAACTCGGGGTTCACACCTTATCTCACTCACTCTCGATAAGTAACTCTAGGTATCTTTTTATCTGTCTTAGTATATGTAAAGTTATATTACTCTTTTTCTGCATAAAATAATAAGTCCCAAATAAAATATAATATGCTACACATGCATAGATAAAATTTAGGCATCAGTTTGTCTTTGAATGCAACCTCTGCGAACTCACATTCAAAGAGGGGTAGCTGTTAACGCCTAAATTCCGTCTTTAAGTTTTTAATTATCTTTTTTTTGCCTTTTTCGGATACTAAATAATAAATAATAAATAATAAATAAACAACAAAAACAGAAAACAAAACAAAAAGCAAAGAAAAAGAAAAAGAAAAAGCAGTAGCAGCAGCCGCTCCCCTCCAGTGGGCCTCTACGGCCCATCCTCCTCCTCGGCCCGGCCCAGCCGGGTCTTCTTCTCCCTCGCGCCTCTGCAATGCACGCGCGAGGGCGCGACGCCGGAGGGAGATCGTCGAACGGCGACGCACGTGGAGCAGAGACGGCTGGCATCGGATGGGGACGTACCGAGGGTAGCTAGCGTCGGATAAGACGCCGGTTCGGCTAGCGAAGGCCGTGGAGACCGGCGATCCACCTCCGTCGACCAGCCGCCCCTCGGCCTATAAATAGGCCCTCCATCTCCGTCGACGAAGGGCATCGACAGATCGAGAGAGGGAGAGCCGGATCTAGGGCTTGCAAACCTCGAACAACCCACTGAGAGACTTTAGGGGAGGTCCGAGGTCGAACGGTCACAAATCCGGGCTTTGTCGGAGGAAGAAGTAGAGAGAGAGAGAGAGAGAGAGAGAGAGAGAGAGAAGCCAAAGGGGAAAGGGGGTTCGCGTGGGTATCGCTGCCGTTGCCAGGTAGTTGCCGCCGTCGTCGCCATCACCCCCCCCTCGTTATCACCACCGTCGCCGCCACCATCGCCGCGTCGATCCGCCCCTCCTCCTCCTCAGCGCCACGAATCGGGAACCCTAGGGTTCCCGATTTTTTCCAAGTCGCGACCCGGGTCGTTAGGTCGGACCCGAGTCGGGGGAACCGGGTAGGGTTTCACCGGTCCCCCCCAAAACGACGCAGCGTCGTTTTTATTAAAAAAATCAAAAAATATAATTTATTTAAAAATATTAAAAAATATTTTAATTTCCAAGAAAAAGGAAAATATTAAAAAATATTTAAAAAATCTTATTTTCCAGAAAAATCAGGAAAAATCAAAAAATACTTTATTTTCCAAAAAATATTAAAAAATATTTTATTTTCTGAAAAAATTAAAAAAATAAAAAATAAAAATATTTCATATTTTTCAAAAAATGCCAAAAATCCAAAAAGTCCTTTTTATGTCCAAAAAAAATAGAAAAAGACTCAAAAATGTTTTTCCTCTAAAAAATGCATGGAAAATCCCTAAAACATCCAAAAAACCTCAGGGTTTAAACAAGATTAGGTACCGAAAGGGCATTAGTGATTAACTAGTGTAATCAAGTCCCCGATCCTAATTTCTCTGGTTGCGCAGGAGCGAATATTTCTCCCAATATTTCGCATGGGTTTCTAATCGACCCACCTCAAATTGATTAGTGGCGACTCCGTTTTAAAAATTAACTTACATGTTAAATACTTAGACTATTAAAGTCATGAATTGGTGGACTTGGGAGAGCCCGGGCTTAATAAATTCCGCCGAGCCATTAGCCTTCGCTAGGCGCCCGCCCCGATCGGGCGCCAGAAAAAAAAGAGGTCGCGACACACGAAAAGTAGCGAGTGAAGAGACATAGAGATGTCAGGTCAGAGGGGTAGAGCATGACTATTTAACATTTTTAATTTTGTCTCAATATAGAAAGTAAGAAATGCATTTAGACACCATCAAAATATTAGCCATTCCGGGTTAGACATGTTTCGTCCTATAATTGTTTGTTAAGTCAAAATATATAGAATGAATGGTTGCATTTTAAGTGGAATTTATTAAGTTCGTTGATTTGCGATATCACAGTTCTAGTAACCATGTGCTAAATGAGAATTTGGCTAATCAACTCGGTCTAGTTGTCTATCGTCTTTAATCCGATATTTTAGCAAGTAAACTTTTTCAGTGTGGATTCCATCATGAATAGTGAGCATAACTTCGAAGTTGTGATTGAATCACATTGCGATTGCTCTGCTGATCCTTTTAGAGGATCCCCTCGGTTTCATCTTTCAAGCTTCCGTCTTTAACATACAATGTACTGCCATTGCACCTATCATTTGGCAAGTACCAGGCCGATGAACAGGCATGGGTTAACACAATGAAATCAGTTGGAAGTGGAGGCACTGTTAGGATCAGCACAATGGACTGGCTTGGTCAATCACAATATGCCGAGCAAACTGTTTATTGGTCATCCATTTCTTCTACTGTGTCAGAGGTATGCTCCTTTCTTGCAACAGTTAGCTGTCCTTGTTTGTACATGTAAACCCATATCATCTGATACAAGTCAATATGATGTTCATTTAGAATCATTTCAGTCTTGCATCTACCAGATTCCATTTTCTTTTATGGAAATGGACTGTGACTTGCATGAACATTCAAAGATTGAACCAACGAAGCATTTAGTGACACCACAAATACTGAATTTTGATGGCTGTCATTGGCTTCTTGTTTTTGAGTTAACTCGTGCTTGGAACGTAAAAATGACAATGCTTTCAGCTTTTCGTAAGTAGTAGTATTTTCCGGCTATCACCATACGCCACTTTGGTTTTGAGATGATTGAAGGAAACTGTGTAAAGCTTTTGCTGTGATGAACTGCTTACTGAGCAAACGGGTTAATCACACAGGCTATTTTTCATTTATCTCTACCGGCCAACTTTATTTCCTTCCATATATAGTTACTGAGAACATATTTTGTGAGGTAACAAATAATTTTCAGGTAGTCTTTTCCAAGCATGCCAAAGCGAAGATATTGGTAGCACATTGGGCACATTTCATAAACAACACTGACGTTTACCTGAAATCTCTCCTGTATTCCAATGTCCTCCACTCCTCTTCAAAGCACAACAATTGTTCTAGCATACTTGAGATCAAGTACTCCATGGTGCCGGGTTTTAACGTGACTGGAGCTGCAATCAACAATGGGACCAGCACTAGGAATAAGTATTCTGGTTACACCCGGGTCAACCATGGGAAGTATGCTGTCAGAGCGATGTGAGAGCCCACATTGGACCAAGCAACCTCATCTGGACTTATATATATACTACTGCTGGTGTTGGCTTCAGGACGTATGACTAGGACATGGTTTCGCAGCTTCAGGAAATCTTCGATGCTGATAGGGATTCACCAAATGCTGTTCCTGTGGGAGAGTCCGAGAAAGGGCACTCGTTTTCAAGCTGACTAGTGCCTGCACATGTGGCACGGACTGGCTGCAGTTAACCGAAAGGGGCACAACGACAATTGAATGAGTCTTCCAATGCGAAGGGTACGGCTAATAGAGTTGCGCTGCCTCTTGAGACGAGGACATTGGTTGAACTTAATTTCACCAGAATGATTCATTTGTAGATAACCAATGCAATAAAGCATTCCTTTCTACTGTTTAATCTCAAACTGAAACTATTGATATCTCCTGCTCGACGATTACAATAATAATAAATAAATAAAAAGAACCAGCTCCATTGCTTTTGTGTACATTATCTTAGACACAGCATTGCTGAAGCCACACCAGAATCATCAACACAAGATGAAAGCGGGTAGAACTCATTAAGAACTTAAACTTGACATTAGCTGAATATGAAATGCTGGAAGAAAAGCATGAATTTGCAGAAAAATCACAGGGAAAAAATATACTCGAGGACACAAAATTTGGTACTAAACAAAAATTCAAGAGATGACACAAATGATCCATAAAATTTGACTAAATGTTAACTTTAATTTAATGTACAATACCGTCCCTTAATTTTTAATTTGTTTAATGTAGTCCCTAAAAATTCCGTACATGTTTAATCTTGTCCCTAAATCATATGAAAATGTTCGATGACATCCAGAGTTTGAACTGATGTAAGGACGACATTGCATATTTTCATATAGTTTAGGCACTAAATTGATTACATACCAAAATTTGAGAAACTGCATTGAATAAATTAAAAATTGAGGAATGACAATGGACATTAATAAGTTAAGTTCACAGAACATTTGAGTCAGGTTCTCAAAATTCAGGGAGGAGCTTGATTTGGTAGGCCTTATGGTCCAGATCTTAGATCTACTCTGTTCTGTTTCTCTTCTGCCTTCTCAGTGTGCACCGTTCACTTTCAGTGTTCAGCCGTTCGCTTCTCGTTTTGAGAGGGGAGCCAGAAGCGACGGATTCAGGCATAGCTCCGGGGAAACGCCCTTCGAAAACCCTTTTATAGAGCGTTCAAACAACAGCAAGAGAAGGAAGGCGAAAGAGAGAGATGCATAGCTTGAAGGTTTTGGTGAGAGCCAAGCGTTCGCTTCCCAAGCTTGGCGCTTTCCCTCACCGGAGAAGTTTCTCTGCTCAGCCCCATTACGCCAGCTACGACGACGTCCAAGACCAGCTCTCTCTCTCTCTCTCTCTCTCTCTCTCTATGAGTTTCAGTGTGTTGTTCGATGGTGTCAAGTCGCCGCGTCTACTTTGGGGATAGCAAAAGGCGGGTTCGTTTAGATTGGGAGCTTACATTTCGATTTCTGTATGTTTTTGGCGTCAGGTTTTGGTGGATGGAAGAGCCAACTCAAGAACTGCGATACTCAACCGGTCATCTGCTCTTAATTCCCTCACCACCTCAATGGTTCGGTTCTTCCTCTCTCTCCAGCTCGACATAATTCCTCACCGACCCCAATCAGAACGAAAAGCCATTTCATTTTTCGTGTTTCTTGGTACCCGATTCGGTTATCTTTTCTAGAATAATTAAAGCTTGAAATTTTATGCTGACATTTTCTACAGGTGGCCAGGCTAAAGAGGCTCTATGAATCGTGGAAAGAGAATCCAAACATCGGGTTCGTGCTGAAGAAGATATCGCCATTACATGCCCTCGTACAAGAGCTGGTAGTTTCAAAAAGATCCTGGTTTTGTTTTGTCTGGAGTCTATACAGAAGGAGAAATGGACTCACATTTCAGGCATTCCTTTTATTATTGTGAGAGTTCACAATCTTTGAATTAACATCAACTTTTTTTTCTGATCTGAAGGGTAGTGGCAAAGCTTTCTGCTCAGGTGGAGATGTCGTTACCCTTTATCATATGCTCGCTGAAGGTCGGTTGGTGGTGAATCCTTTAATTTATTTGGCTTTCTATTCTAAACATTTTTTTTTCTCCAATAGTTTTTATGTTCTTTTCCTTTTCTATTTATTCAATTAGTTATTAGAAGTAGAGGATTGGTTCAAGGGCAAGAATATCATATAGGTGACAATGTTGGGTGTTAAATATCGACATGTGAAGGTAATTTTTATAACTGGAGACGATGTGCAATGGTGGAATTGTGGCTGTAGAAGAAATGTCGGATTAGGAACTAGTGTGTTTGAGTGGAACTAATATTGAATCAGGTGGGATATGATAGATAAATTAAGGTGGAAGGTGTGAAATAATGGCCCTCAGATGCTCTCCAAAGAACATGCAACTTTGTTGTCAATCTGCTTTTATTCCCTTGATTATGATCTTTTGGTTCTTTTACTTTTCTTTCCTAATTGTTGTTTCTAATCAAATAATCAACATATATGCAGGGAACATTGAGGAGTGCAAATATATTTTTTTTTTTTTTATACTTTATATAAGTTTGTTTACCTGCAAGGGACATATTTGGAACCACATGTAAGTACCTCATTTTAAAGTTTATAAACTTTTAGCTCTTTCGAGATGTCGAATCAGTATACTGTGTAATGGATATTTCAAGGCTTGGATTTTCCTCTGAATTTCTCTTGGTATGTGTAATGACCTCTTGACACGATATATCATTGGCTAGACATCATAGAGTAGGGTATTATTTCTCCTGGTTGGATGAGAAACAGAACTTTCACCCTAGATTCCTATGATTCTGATAAATTATATAGTTGTTACTATAAAAATCTCATCTTATGGTTTTTGAATTGATGCTTCAAGTTTTGTGAATAAGTGGTTGAAGTATGCTTAAGAGTTAGTTTTCTTGTCATGGATAGACGACTTTAATCTCACGTCTTGTGGTATTACTGGATTTTAGTGATATGGAGATTGTTAATATTCCTGCAAACTACAAACTATGTACACATGCTGATATAGGTTTCTTGCATTATGGATCACTAAAATTGGCAATCTGAGAAAGAATTAGTTCACTATACAATTAGAAAAAATTTAAACAAACTTTTGAAATCTTGGAAATAACTTGGACAAAGGATTATGGTAACATTAAATTAAATGTTGCTCTAAACTTTTAATCACGCAACAAAAACTAGCAAAAGAAACTTTATGTGTTACAAAGTGAGTGATGGTGGATGAATCCTTGGAGCTCTATCACAATCCAAATTATTGAAATTATTGAACCTACTAGTTGAATATTGTGCTTCTTGGCATGTGACCTACTCCATTCCGCTTTGGCACCATTTTATGTAGCATAAGCAGTCTAGGTCACTAAGGAGGACATACTTTGTTACAGATGAATCTCGAGTAGATGAGGTACCTCCACATTGGTGGCATGATCAGTAAAACTATCTTTGTTAATGATCTGCATGGCCACGATCTTTATGTGTAAGGCGATTCATGGTGAGATGAGAGGAGAAAGTAAGTCCTTGTGATTCTTGTAATGATTCTTCTGGGAGCAAAAGTAAGTCCTTTTGATGTTTAGCCCTTGTCTACTTATTACTTTATGCTCACTTAAGAAGGAAGAACAATTAAAATCATATACCTTTTCCCTCTTTGTTCTCGAGTCAAATGTAAAGTGAGTGACATTTTCTACAATTGGTCTGTAGTAGTCATCATATAGGCACAGTTTCTTCCATGTAAGTAGGATTCCATTTCTAAAATTAATTCCATTTCTAAAATAAATAGTCACTTTCATTATTTATTATTTGGCATTTAATATACTCTCAAAGTGTTTGTTTTTTTTTTTTTTTTTTTGTCAGTCCTGCTCTATTCCTATGCTACACTCACTCTCAGACTTTTGCCCTACCTCTTACAGGGCGTGGGAGTCGAAACTCACTCTTGAAACTTACGCGTCCCCACCCCCATCCCCCCTGAGAATGTGGGGATTTGAACCCCTCACCTCCCCCTTCCATGTTGGAAGGGTGGCGGTCACTAGGGCGAATCCCAGTTAAAACTGCAATTAATAACCATTTAGTAGGTGTAATATTCAATTTCCGGGATTTAAGCTTTAGTCAATCAAAGTTGTTTGAATGTCTCCGCACTCGTGTTAGTTTCAACTTATGAGTCAGTCACTTTTTATTTACTTCACTCTTGGGCAGCTGGCTATCTTGGACGGTGTCACTATGGCAAGCGGAGCTGGGATTTCTCTCCTGGAATGTTTCGATTAGCAACTCATAAAACTGTATGTGACTTTTCCTAAATACTGATATAGATGTTAATTGCTTTCATATATGTGCTCGTTGGGGTGGTGTTTATTCAACTTCCTTTGCCAACTTATTTCTTATATAATTGTAAAGCGAGGCTCAATGCCATTGGCTGTCATTATACTTGAATTTGCTTCTGAGCTGGAACATAGATTTATGGCGAAACTAGTGAGCTAAATTGTCGTGGGATTGGTATTAATACAGATTTTTTATATGGGATAATGGTGTGGGAGGTCCTTAAACCTTTCCAACTTGCATTGTCGTCCCTCAAGTTTTCCTTTTTTTTGGTGCAATCAAGTCCTTGAAATATATGTTTATTTGTTCAAGTTAGTCCTTCCATCAAATGGTTAGACTGGAATGCTGATATGCCCATCCACGTCAATGCCACATCATCATTCTTCTTCGGCAAATTACTGAGGTGGAATAAAAAAAATAAAGCAAAGCCTAGAGGGAGAAGAGAGGATGGGGAAGGTCAGGGTAAGGGCGACTTGGGGAGAGAAGGGGGGTGGGGGTGTGTTGGGGGAGAGGGCCTGCCGGTGGAGGCGGTGTTGCCCAGCCATAGCCAGGGTCATGGTGACTGGGCACTTGCTGCCATCGCCTCTGAATGCTACATGCAACAGAGAGACAGAGGGAGACTGTAAGAGAGCGTTGACGTTGTGTTTGCACAACACAAAATCTTCCAGAAAAGAGGTATCAAACAACTGGGTCAACAAACATGAAATAGCAAAATTTTTGAAACAGGAAGCCAGAACCAACTGTAACAATCAAACTTCACACAACCCATCAAGCCAAATTGAGGAAATTTAACACAGCATCAACAAAGATAGCATAAAGAAAATACCAAATTCTTTTCTTTTATGTGGTTGACTCTGTTCGAGCCCAATGCAGAAGAACAAGAATATGAGGCTACAATGGCGATGAGCTCTCGAGCTGTGCTCTCTGAATCATAGACCGCAAAAAAAGAAGAAAGAAAAGTATTCTTGAATCCTCCAAATCACGAAGCACTTGTGGTTTACTCGATCCTTGTTATCTACTTTTTGTTATTTATTGACAACGGTTTGGCAACGAGTGAATAATTTGAATGCATGGAATTCTCATCTTCCGTCTTTCTCGAACCAGTTCAAATCCCAGCAGAATGACTGCAGATCTGACGTGAGGCCGTGACCTCGCCTGGATCTGTTGCAAGGGCTTGCCGCTGTGTGCGAAGGGGCAACTGAAGACCAGGACTGCTTTTCCCTCGTATCTCTCTCTCCGGGTGTATACCTCTGTGATGGATGGGGGCTGCACCACGTCCAAGCTCCGTGAAGGTCTGGCCACCGTGACCTGAGCCTGGGAGGGTCTGGCCACCCTTGCTGGTGGCTGTCGGTGCATGACTGCCCTCTATTTGCCAGAGCAAGCTGAAGATGGTTTTCCTTTTTTCCCTTTTATCAATTTGCTTTCTGAAACCACAACTTTTTTGTTTTTTAATATTTCCATGTGGACCCTACGTGGCTGCGTAGATGCCAAGGTGGCGTGTTATAGCCTCGTGATATCCACTTCACCATTTTTGTTTAGTGTTTTAATGGGAGGACTGAGTTGAACAAACAAACATATAATGCTTGGTTTCATTTTTCTGCAGCAATTCCGCAAAGTAAATTCTTAAGCTAAAGCTTTCAATTGCAGGTTTTTTTCCATCCAGAGGTTCAAATAGAATTTCATCCAGATGCAGGAGCTTCCTTCCACCTTTCCGTTTACCTGGCTATCTAGGTACATTGTCTCTGCAAACAAAAGGAAGGTCTTGGCTAAATTGTGTAATGAATTATGGAGATCATTCACCAAATTAAAAATAGGTCAGAAGGGTCGGATAATATTTAGGCCTCAAAATGTTCTGTTGGCGTCTATTGGAATTTGTGATCCAATTTCTGACATGGAATTCTCCAGTCCAATCTAGACAACTCTAGTGGACGTGACAAACAAACAATGAAAAGACAACCAACAAGCTGCCAACATGTCTGAAGACATCCACGCCATCTTCTATGTGTTCTAAAACACTCCATCTTATGTTACTATAAAATAATAGTAGCTATTTGTAGTAGAAAAACTAGAAACACTCCTTCCTTTGTAATAAAAACTTTCATAATAAAAATCTTTTTTATCCATACTCCCTTGCGTTGTAGTCCACTTTTATTCACACATACACACTTGCACACACACACGCTTCCACAAAAATTCCATCAGTGTCTATAAACTGGAAGTTCTTAGGAAATTTAATCTTTACTGCATGTTCGAATGTTTTACTGTATCCATTAATTCCTTTCTGGCATGCAGAAATGTTGAAGACCATCCATCCAATGCATTGCGCTAAACTGAAGCCTCTGTTTGCAAAATATACTTTATTATTGAAACCATGAAGAGATCATATAGTTGTTTTGTCCTTGTGTTTGTAACGAAAAGCTCATATAGTTTCCACAGTATTTTCTTTGCACGGTTTAGTACTCTTCCTCTTTGAATACCAAGTTGTCAATAACTAGGGTTAGGATATTGTCTTAGAATGTGGCCTTCTTCTTCTGGGGGAATACCTGGCTCTCACAGGGGATAAGCTTAATGGCATTGAAATGGTTGCCTGCCGCTCGGCTACTCACTATTCACTAGATGTGGTTTGTTTTCAATGCACCTTTGACTGCTGCTTCAGTGTTTTTACACTTCATACCTTGGTAATCTCTTCTGAGTTATGGCTAATGACCTTGATAGAGATTGGCTTTGATCGAAGAGCGCCTTGGTAGACTGACTACTGATGATCTGTCTGTTGTAGGGACATCCCTTTTACAATATGGTGATCTTGTTTATCCCAAGAGGGGGAGTATCATTCAAAAGCAATGTTCAACTTTAGTCTACATCTCTGGGATCTTTGTTACATGATGTTTTACTTTATCCTGTTCTGTGTGAATGACTGTACGCTTTTGGATCTATATAGTATAACTGTACATTATACACCTGTCTGGGGAAACAGACTAGAGAAGTTTGTGATGTAGCTAATAATGATGTACATTGTGAGTAGATTGCATTCTACCACACATAACTATAGCTTTCTTACTTTTTGGTGCAGTTGGCTATAATGTACATCATTTTCAGTTTAAAAGTACAATGTCAAGTGCTTACATGTGTTATTATGGAGAACCTCCTATAAGTTAAAGGCATGATTGAGATAATGTTAGTGACGATTAAACCACATTATAGATAATTTTTCATATTTTTTGAAATTTTTAGATAATATTTTCATATTTTGGCAGAAAGCAAAAACAAACATGAGTCTCAAATAGCAAAATGCTCCTCCTAGTGTGGTACTGGATTCAAATCTTAGCAAAAACAAGTCCCTTGAAGTTAACCTGACCTCACGGGCCTTCTGTCCTAATAATACTCGGTCCGGTGGAAAGGGATGGAACCGAGGAACAGTCATGACATTTGGACTCTCCAAGAGGTCCAGATACCCGACACTAAAAGCCAAGAACACTGAAAAAAAGCAAATCCTAAACCTGGTGACTTAGTTTTGGTGAAGGCATTGAGGATAATGCGAAAACAATACCGATTAGTGCGGTAATTTTTTAAGTTTCATCTAAACTGTCACAAGAAAGTGTCCATTATACACCTTCAAAGTCTACTCCACCGTACATTTAGCTGAGTTACACAAGGTTATCAACTAAAACTGGGAGGCAAGTTGAACAAACTAAGAACAAAGCAAAGAAATGGAAACACTATAGTTAGAATATGAAAATATTTCAAGTCCTTTTGGGGTGGACTTCATCATGAACACTCAAACTCAGAAAATAATAGAAGAGGCGTTGACTTACAGCATTTTGTCCTAGAACAGTACACAGAATCCCATCTGATTCATTTGCACGGCACGCGCGGATCATGTATGTGGGATCAATATACTTCACATCAGCTGGAACACCAATTTCCCTAAAGTACTTCTTTGTCTGCAAGAAATCAAAGGAAAATATTGTAGTGGTTGATAATCCAAAATGCCTCATCAAAATCAGAATATCATTTCATTCAGGCCATACAAAGGAAATCATCTTCTCCATTCATTCAAAGACGGGTCTGTTCATAAGAGATTGTTAGTCCAGGAGAGCTATTAAGATGCAAACACTAAATACTTTTTTATCATTTGTAAACACCGGGAGAGAAAGCAAGGGAGAAAAGTCCACCGCGAGGTATCAACAAAAGAGGTATCGGCAGAAGTTGTAAATACTGCTCCGTGTCATCAACAAATGCAATTGGCAAACTGCTGTCGGGCATCAATAGAAGGTTGAAGTTCCACTACAGGGGCATTAGAAGAATGAAAAAGCTACACATGTAGAAGCAATATCCATATATTTGTTTAGCTAGCGCATTTCGACCTAATTGGGCTGCTAGAGCCAGACGAGGAAACATAAGCACATGCGGACGGATTATTATAAACAATGATGATTGATCCAACTTCTCTCCCGATAACTTGTTAACTCCCTGCTTTATTATTGCTTGAACCGAGACACATGGATGAAAAGTTTTTAAGATTAACATAAAGTCCCAACACAACCAGTCCACTCCCTTCTTGATTTCAAAATGCTTAGACATAATAGGTATGAAGAGGGGATCCATCGCTTAGTGTTGCAAAAAGACACTTAGAAAAGAAAGAAGACATATTGCTTTACCCAATGCATGGGCACAACTCCTGCTATTGTGTCAAATGAATGCTTTCTGTGGGAGACATTCAATCCAAAATATGTTGATTAACCCTTTAATGCTCTTATCTTTGAACAAGAAATCCAATTCTTTGACAAAATAAGTCTTTTGACATCAGATAAACTATATATTCATGAACAAGTTATGATTGCCAGATATACTCTTCACAAAAGGAGGATTAACTTACCTTTTTTTTTCATCTTGCTTATGTTATTTAATAAGATTAGTGAGCATAACACGATAACCACACATGGCATGAGTCTCTTTTCAGCCAATAGTATTCGCAAGGATCAATCTGCCAAAGGAAAGTGCAAACACCAACCTCCTGTTGAATATGCACACCGATATCACCCAGTACAATATTTCCAGATGCATCCTTAGCATTAGTTTTCTCAAGAAAATTCTGCAAATGGGGAAAAAAAGAGAGTCATCGATTGCTTAAGTCCTTGATTCACAGTCAAAGAATTCATACAATAATCCATCCAAAAACATAACCAACAGAAAATATAAAAAGAAAACCACAAGAAGTGTTCTTTGACATTTTAGATTTACATAATCTCGTGACGATGTGATTTATCAAATTATATCCATGCTTACAGCCTTCTAGTTAATTGACTACACACATTGTAAACTTTGCACACTCTCCCACTAAATGTATCTGAGAAACTGGTAATAAAAGTAATTTTTTAAACGAAAAGGCAAAGTGGCAGTGAATGCATGGAAGAGTCATTTGCTTGAAGTGACATGGCTAGCTCTGAAAAGAAAATATATGATCCTGTAGTGGGCATGCTAGCTCTATAATGCCACTCAGACGGTCACGTCTAGATCAATTAACCTGCATGACGCCATTAGACAATGATCTACCACTTTGATTATATTAATGAGCCTACCTGGCCAGCTCCCTCTGCTACATAGACAACAGCCGATCCCTCTGTCTCAATCAAATATTTAAGATGCCTTAAAACACCATGAGGTCCATGCAAGTGAAATGGTACCTAATAAAAGGATTAGTTAGGTGACTAAATAATTAGAAATAAGAAAGTAAGAAACCTCCATGTGCATACCTCTGGAATCAAACATACGTCGATTTGTCCACTGGCAAGAGATGCATGCATGGCTATATAACCACTGCTACGCCCCATCAACTTCACAATGCCAATCCCATTGTACGCACTGTGCACCTGATAAATGGAGGAGAAGAATAAAGCACTAGCCAATCAATGACATATCAGTACTTCCACACCATCTAAAATAGTTGCTAACATGAAAACCAAGGACAAGAAATATTTCAAATGAAAACCTTCAACTTACCGATATTTATTGCCCAGAAGAGCATATATTCTGTAAGCAATAGTTGAAATGATCACATTCAGTACAAACTGACTGCAAGATAACAATTGCCCTAGCGATGGATAACTTGCAGAAAGACTGCACTTTTATGTCTTTCAAAACAACCTTGACTAACTTCAGAGAAATATATAACCTTGCCTATCTTCATAGAGATACATAGAAACGGCCTAAAAGGGGGGAGGGCATCACGAGAATTATTATTGAAAGGAATATACAGGATCTGCAAATGATAACCACTAAGATGCGAATTAAGTATCCCGCTTAATTGGTATACATAGTTAGAGATGAGTCTATAAACTGCCCATGTGCCTTTCATTCTTTCTACTTTCTTCTTGAGAGAGAGAGTCAATAAATGTGACTTCAGAATCACAGTTCACATTAATAAAAAATGTGAGCGGCCAAAACCAACACGTACCTCAATGTATGGAGAACTTATAGCACGCTGTGCTTCTTCAACAGCAGTATCAAAACCGAATGTTTTATCCATCAGCAATATATCATTGTCAATAGTTTTTGGGACACCCACAACAGCCACCCTCAAACGTCTTTTGCGGCACTAAAACCAACAATGTGAACTAAATGTAAGAACCCAGAAGATACATTTTCCGAGACTATAGTTGAAAAAAGCAAGGACAGTCACATGACTTGGAGTGCATTCGATCACAAAGCATAATTCTATTTCTTCCTCTGAGAAAAGGCACATCCAAGCTATTCCAAGCTAATTTAGTTTGAGGAATAAGTTTCCTTTTTTTCATAATAAATGCACATTCAACCAATTAGAAGGCAGAATTTGAGAGGAAAAGAATGCAATCATCGAAAAGGAGGACCAATTTAGGAGTTCTTTGCATTCATGTGTCTCTGTTGGTATTTGCGAAAGCGTGTGTTTGATGTGTGTGCAAGTGTATTTTGTGTATAAACTATCAAGAGAGCTAAGGAAAGAATAATATGGGTAAGAAAATAATTTGCAACAAGGGAACACAAGCGAACAAAATAAAACTTTTTTTTTTTTATTTAGTTGTAGTACAAAGTACAAGGGAAGGGAGGAGCTCACCTTTTTGCTCTGGTCTCCTACGCTTGCCCCCTTCCCTATTTATAGGAGTACTCCACTGACTTATGGCCATCTTCTAGGAGTTTCTTTTACAATTTTTTTTCTTGAAAAATAGGTTTTTTTAAGGCAAATATCTCCGCCATTTGCAGAGATAATTCCATAGATTCTTCTAGGATTTTCTTGTATTTTAAAGCTCAAATCTTTCAAGAAATTTCTAGAAATTGGATCAATAATCTAACACTTCTCCTTGATCCAATTTCGTGTTGCTCCAAGCATTTCTCACAATGTCTCGAACTTGGCTAGCAGTATTGCTTTAGTGAAGATGTCTGCTACTTGTTCCTCGGTTTTGCCATATTTATGCTCGATCTCTTTGTTATTTTGCGCCTCTCGTATGAAGTGATATTTTATATCAATATGTTTCGTTCTTCTGTGAAAGATTGGATTTTTTGATATTGCTATCACAGACTTGTTATCACAAAATATTGGCATTGATTCCATTTGTGTTCTCCAATGTCTTCTAGAATTCTTCGAAGCCATATTGCTTGACAGGCAGTCGTAGCATATGCGATGTATGCAGCTTCTGCAGTAGACTATGCCACCGAGTCTTGTTTTTTGGATGCCCATGAGAATATTCCGGAACCCAGAGTGAATGCATAGCCAGTTTTACTTTTCCTATCATCAGCTGAACCAGCCCAATCGCTATCAGTGTAGCCAATGAGCTTGGCGTTAGCACTTGGGCGATACTGAATGCCATAATCTATAGTTCCTCGTAAATATCTGAGAATTCTCTTGGCAGCTCCAAAGTGAATTTGACTCGGACTTTGCATAAATCGTGATAGTAAACTTGTCGCATACATAATATCTGGTCGTGTAGCAGTGAGATATAGCATATTGCCAATCAGACTTCTGTAGAGGGAGGCATCGACTTTTTCTGCTCCATCTTCCTTCAATAGTTTCTCATTTGTCATGAGCGGAGTTGAAACTACTTTGCAATAGTTCATCTTGAATTTCTTCAAGAGGTTCTCGGTATATTTCTTTTGAGAGATAAAAACTCCTTCATTTTGGTTGATCTCGATGCCAAGGAATTAATGCATCAAGGCCAAGTCCGTCATCTCAAATGTCTTCATCATTTCTTCTTTGAATTCTTGGATCATTGTTTCATTGTTTCCTGTATATATGAGATCATCTACATATAGAGAGACAATGAGAGTGTCGGACTTACCTTGGTCTTGATGTAGAGTGTCAGCTCACTCATACTCCTCCTGAATCCTTGCTTGATGAAGTACTCATCGATTCTACTATACCACGCACTTGGTGCTTGTTTTAAGCCGTATAGGGCCTTCTTAAGCTTTAAGACTTTTTCTTCATTGCCTTTGACAGTAAAGCCTTATGGTTAAGTTACATTAATTTCTTCTTGAAGATATCCATTTAGGAATGTTGATTTTAGATCTTCCATTCTTTTTGTGCTCCTAAAGCTATGAGTGCCCGAATAGTATCAAGGCGAGCAACAGGAGCGAAAGTTTCAATATAGTCAATACCTGGTTGTTGCAAGTATCCTTTCGCCACAAGTCTTGCTTTATGCTTCTGAATTGATCCATCCGCATTGAGCTTCATCTTGTAGACCCACTTGATGCCAATGATCTCTGTCTTCGGGTCGATCGACAAGCTCCCAAGTTTCATTTTCCTCGATCATCTTGATCTCTTCCTCCATGGCTTTTATCTAGACTTCATCTTTGGATGCTTGTTCGTAGTTTTCTGGTTCCAAAATAGCAAAGTTGCATGTGTCGTAAATTCTTCTAAGGGCTTTTACCCTAGTACTGGAGACTTTGGAGTAGATTTTTCTTGCGTCACTCTTGGAGAGCTTGGTGGAGTTATGTCGTGTGCGATGGAATCCGGTACTTCTCCTTCTTCTTGTGACGTTGACTCCTCTTGAGCAGGTGGTGTGTCTGGCAAGGTGATATACTTCTTCTTGATCTTCTCATCCTCCCAATTCCAGGCAGCATTCTCGTCGAACTCGACGTCTCGACTAATCATAAGCTTCTTGGTTCTTAGGTTGTAAACCTGATAGCCTTTTGATTGGTCACTATAGTTGAGGAATATTCCCTTTTCTGTCTTTTCATCTAGCTTACTCCTTTTTTGAGTAGGGATGTGGACATAGCATATGCATCCAAACACTTTGAGATGCTTTGCTGAAGGCTTCTGTCCACTCCATGCTTCGACTGGTGTTTTATTTTGAACAGTTTTAGTTGGACACCTGTTTAACAGGTATACTGCAGTATAAATTGCTTCTGCCCAAAAAGTGTTGGGAAGGCCTTTCTCCTTTAGCATAGACCTTGCCATCTCCATGACAGTTCTATTTTTTCTTTCAGCTACTCCATTTTGTTCTAGGGCGTTGTAGCCAACAGTTAGTTGATGATGGACTCCTTCATCTTCACAAAATTTATTAAACTCCTTTGAATTGTATTCTGTGCCTCTGTCACTCCTTAGGACTTTGATTCTTTGGCCATTTTGATTCTCGACATGGTTCTTGAATTTTCTGAAGATAGAGAAAACCTCAGATTTTTCTCGGAGAAAGTATACCCACGTCATTCTTGTGTAATCGTCATTGAATAGGATGAAATATTTATTTTGACTAGGTGTAGGTGTCCTCATCGGACCGCACACGTCTGTGTGAACAAGTTCTAATGGCTTCTTAGCTTTCCATGCACCTCCAAATGGGAAGGACTGTCTTTGTTGTTTTCCAAGAAGACAGCCTTCACAAACATCTGAAATTTCTGTGATGGTTGGAAAATCTCTCATCATATTTTTCTGATGGAGAATTTTTAGCCCAGCAAAATTGAAATGGCCAAATCTTTGATGCCATAGCCATGAATCATCAAGTTGAGCTTTCATGGCTATATCTTTAACATGTTTCCATTGAATAGGAAAATTGTTATTTTTCATCTTAACAAAGGCAATGATATTTTTATATTTATCATAGATAATGCAGGCATCTCTATTAAAATATAGAGAATACCCACTTTGTATCATTTGGCCCACACTCAAGAGATTTTGTGCAAGACGAGGGACTAGATATACATTATGTATATATTTTGGGCCTTTATTTGTTTCCACGGTGATGGTGCCTTTTCCTTTGACATCTACTAATGCATCATTGCCCAACTTTACTTGGGATTTCTCCGACTTATCAATATCAATGAATATAGATTCGTCCCCCATCATGTGATTGCTACACCCACTATCGATGTACCATGTTTCACTTTTATTGCTATTTGCCACTTGGCCTACTTAGAATGTATTCTCTTCACTTTCTTTTTTTTTCTACATAGTTTGCTCGATTATTTGTTTCGAGCGACAATCTTTTTCTACGTGGCCATATCTTTTACAAAAGTAGCATTGTTTTTTATTTTTAAACCAACAATCCTTCTCCAAATGATTTGTTTTCTTGCAAATACCACAAGGTGGATAATTTTCCTTTTTTTATAGTTTCTCCTCCTCTTTTGTTTTTCCATGAGCTCCTTCCACCATTTTTGGTTTGATGAGACCGTATATTTACTTTAGACTAAAAGGCACTTTCAAATGAATCTTCATCTTGTGCCATTAGTCTTTTCTCATATACTTCTAGAGAGCCAATTAATTCACTTATTGATAGGGTCGTCAAGTCATTAGTTCCTTCTATAGTTGTAACTATGGAGTTGTATTTTTTGGTAAGTGATACCAATATTTTCTCAACAACCCTTTGATCAGTTATCCCATCTCCATAGGCTCTCATTTGATTAACGAGTTCCTTTAATTTTCCACAATATTCTTGTACGGTCTCATAATTTTTCATTTTAGAATTCTCAAAATCTCTTCTCAGAGTTTGAAGGCGAATAGTGCGCACCTTTTCCGATCCTTGAAATTCTTCTCGTAGTATATCCCAAGCCTCCTTTGCAGTCCTCGCTCCAATAATTCTTGGAAATACGGTTTCCGAGAGTGCTTGCTGGATAAAATATAGCGCCCTTGCATCCTTTTGAAGTTGACCATTCAAAACACTTGCACCTTCTGGCGGAGCCTCGCAAACTTTTTCCACCCCATAAGTCTTAGGCCATCAAGAATGTAGTCATTTTTATGCTCCAAAAGTCATAGTTGTTCCCATATGGGGATGGGAAATGAGAATGAGGTAGAGTTTGCCATGGTTTAGTTAGTGGGTATTTGGAAAGGGTAGTTTTAGGAGTGGGTAGGTAGGACAAACGCCCAATACCAACCAAAGACGTGGCTCTGATACCACTGTTGATGTTTGCGGAAGCATGTGTTTGATGTGTGTGCAAGTGTGTTTTGTGTATAAACTATCAAGAGAGCTAAGGAAAGAACAATATGGGTAAGAAAAAAATTTGCAAAAAGGGAACACAAGGAAACAAAATAATTTTTTTTTATTTTTATTTAGTTGTAGTACAAAGTACAAGGGAAGGGAGGAGCTCACCTTTTTGCTCTAGTCTCCTACGCTTCCCCCCTTCCCTATTTATAGGCGTACTCCACCGACTTATGGCCATCTTCTAGGAGTTTCTTTTACAATTTTTTTTCTTGAAAAATAGGCTTTTTTAAGGCAAATATCTCTGCCATTTGCAGAAATAATTCCATAGATTCTTCTAGGATTTTCTTGTATTTTAAAGATCAAATCTTTCAAGAAATTTCTAGAAATTGGATCAATAATTTAACAGTTCTTTGCATTCATGTGTCTCACATGATCTATGCCAATAAAGTTCGATATTTATGTTGGTCCGTATATGACAATAACAAAATGACTTTGTCAAAACCTTCATTACCATGCCTGGCAGGTGGATCCTTAACATGGCAAAGATTGTGTCAAAAGTGAACATTTTCATTTAATACTAGAAATGAGATAAACCATTCAAAGATTAATGATGTACCCTGTTTAATAATGCATCTCAAATGAGTATGCTCAAAAGATATAAAACCTATAAAGTAGATTAGCAATTTGATTTTCTAATCTCTCAAGTTACACTCGAAAATAATTAACTTCTGGCATGTTTACTACTTATAACATGCCCAATCAACACGTGATATATTATTCCTTCAAATTATTACTCATCTAAGAAAGTGCTGTGTCCATCTAACAGAAGCATTCTATCAGCTTTATGGACATAATTAGGCATAAGGTCACATGAGAGGGAGAGGTAAACCAAGAAACGAAAGCAGATTTTAACAATTGAAAAGTATCCCAAACTGACAATTAGTTCGCCAACTTTTTTAAAATTGATTGTCTAAGGACGTCCTACAGCACAAAGACATCCTCCACCGTGATAATAGCCAGACCCAGGGCACTGCATGACAAAAAAGACAGCCAGAACACTTGGCTGCAGATCATTTGGTGTATTTGCCACACTGACACAAGAAACCTCATAGGAATGTGGAGAGGATGAGATACACTCAAACAAATCTGTGATGCATTCAAGCATACATTTGCCAAAATCACCCCAGTTAACTAGCTTCAGAACATATGACAAACTAATAGATAAAGACAACTATTCATCATTATCACTAGGTAGTACACAGAGAATGCTTATGTCAGATCACAATTTTGACTCTACTAATTACAAAAAATAACTGGGTTGATCTTACCAAGCATGGACGTCAAGAGTAACTACCTCATTATGGATAGCATTTGCCCCAGCATGTGTACCATTCCCACCCAAGACAAAAAGCATGTTGATGCCTCTTTTCTGCATCGATAAGCAAATTCATAAACACCAGAACTTTCAACAGCAAGATTACTAACCGCACAATGGATAGACCTGCTATTACTGCAACATCTTTTCCACCAAATGAAGGTTACCTCCATAGTGTCCACAATTTCAAGAATACTGGGTCCTCCACGTGAAACTCCTAACAAGCTTCCACCAGATAGATGAACATTCTGAAGAACTTTCCTCGACAGCTGATCGTCAACGCCATAAATGAAACAGTTGATTCAAAATTGCAAAAACATCAGAGAAACCGTACATATTCTCCTTAGTTATAGAATTATAAGTTTTAATGGCTAATTGATGTTTAAGGGTGAAGAAGTTTAAAGCTGCAGAACGCATCGGCATTTCAGTCAATTCTTCATCACCAAAACCACGATAACCAAAAGGTATGCCAACAATCTTTTTCACTCCATATATTTCTAGAGTGATGACAATCTGCATAAGCATCAAGGTCAACCCATGTCAAATGTAACTCTCAAAAAGAGAAGATCTCACTGAAAGTAAAAGATGAACTTCAGTAGTTTTCTCTATTATCCTTTCCCAGAATTATATAGTGCCAAAGATATTGCCCAACATCATCCAACACACAATTAATTCTTTTAGTAAGGATATGCACTAATGGATGATAGATCTGTGCTTATGAAACAATACGTGGCATTTTAGCATCATAGTCCAACCTGTCTGATGACGTCATTTAGACCAGGGCAAAGTCCTCCACAAGTAACAATGGCTGCCTTCACTTCTTCTGGCCTAATATATATTTCTTCTCGAGGTCCAGCACGATGAACCCTACATTTGAATTATTGATGCATAAGGAAGCCCGTCAATTCAGAACTGCGTGGAACTAGGTAATTTACCAAGTAAAACGCAGAAGAACTCAACGTCATCTTGACAGACAAACAATCAATCCGCCAAGATATTAAAGGGACATGATTCCAACTATTACAAACTAATAACATAGTGCCTTCCTATTTAACTTTTTACAAGTTCAACACTATATATAGATGTCGAGCTTTAAGCATCAGCTACTCGTCCTTTCTATGCATGCATTTTCCCTTGGGTAAGATGCTTAAGAATCAGTAGTTGCTCCTGTCCAAGCCATTCACATTTCCTCCAGTAAGTTGATTTTCTGTCGTGGTGCATTTCTTAATTGTTCTTCTCCAATCTATGCTTTTTCATCAGCTCATCATGGTATGCTGAACACACATATCATGGAGCTATGGAACCATCAATCCTTAAGCATGAGCACTAATGGGCATGATACATGACAATTATAGCATGTTCTCTCTAGCTAGGGTGCATATATTCGCACTACCAACCATATGTGTGAATTTTTTGAGGTCATGGAGTCAAACCATCAGCAATTCAGACATTTGGACCTACCTGTGGTTTTACACAACTTGATAATAACAGCCACAGACATAATTAACGTGATTATCATTCTACAAGACGTTGCCATTAGTGCTTCAATCTTGCACCGTGACTTTCAAATACAATCTCATAGACATTTCAACTAAATGCATGAAAATTTGAATAGTATTTGAAAATTTAACATGAAAATGAAGTTCTCTTTTTCTCTTTCAGTTAAGAAAAAGTAACATCCTCAAAGATTGATTTAACTCAAATAGTGAAAGTAAAAGTCAAGACTCAAAAACCATAATTCATACCAAGCATCCCCTCTATATGTTCAGTATGATAGTTAATCGCAATTTGACTAAAATTAGTTAGCTTATATCAATACAGGAGTTAAAAAAATATTTTCTTCCAAGTAATTTGCTGGCATGTTCAAATCGTAGTATACACATTTGTTAGATAACGTGTAGAATTAAGTTACCGAAACTCTAGGAAAGTCAACTACGTCACTCCCTAGGGTAACAAATATGTACACTTCTCCGATTCTAATATAAAAGAATAGAAACAACAATGTAAGAAAATGAAAATCGTCGGATTGAATATATACATTAAACACATTATTTTTCAGTCAATCTTACCATTAACGAGCTCTATGTGAATTGGCTCATTGCAAAGCTATTTTGTTGGGTGAAAATTGCGTAAGCCTTGTATTGTTTTCTCTAGTTTATACGCCGTTAATTGTCCGCACAGAGATACAAGTGCCCCTGTATATTTCTTGGCCGACTTGATGGATCCTCTGTGTTCATTTTTTCCACCTTCTTTATCTTCTGAAATGATGCAAAACAAGAAGAAACAGAAACATTCTCTGTTCCTGTCGATGTAATTGCCAGGCCAGAAAATCTCCTTCCAAAACATTTAGCAAGGAGTTTCTTTGTCATCCGTAGCTCTACGACGCAAATTGTTTCCCTGAATGTAGAAGATCGTTGGGGATGAAAAAAAATGCTAATACTGAGAGACTGCAGTTAGTGCCTACCAGATTATTTTCCTAACATCCTAACGATTATTGTGGATCTCAAACGAATTAGGTATGGCAATCAGAGTCACCGGACCGTAGCAACAGCCTCCCCACATCCACAAAATTGCTGGTCTTTGGTAAATTTTATTTACATTCACTAAAGGCGGCCCCTGCCTCCAAGCCGTCGAGCCAGCTCAAAATCCTTCCTCACTGTGATGAAAAGAGCAAAATAATATTATAAGTGAAGCAAATCATAGTCCAAGTATCGAGAGTGGCTGTCAACATAATCAATATCAGGAGACCTTGCGGTCATTGGGATCTAACAGTTCATTGAGATTTGATCATATTAGTTGTATGTCAAATGTGATGCAAGCAGTTTCTATCTAGTCAATCGCAGGAGGCGTCTCATTAATAGGAGTAAATGGGGTATATTGCTTCTTAATGGGATTCTCATCAGCCACTTCCTAAGTACAATGTATTACACTCATACATGTTCTGAATGTAATCACTTAAGCAAAATCAAGATGGTGTAAGAATGGAAAGGGCTAAGCATGAACAGGTTGTCTAGGGAGCATTATTAACTTTCAAATTTTACCTTCCAAACCTTCTGGATCATTTTGCCACGCGCGCGCGCATATATATATAAATTTCCTTTTCGACCTACGTGGTAAGTTAGGGAATGATTTCCATCGGTGCCTCATATTCAGTTACTTTTGAGTTAGATGTTTTGATTAGCCAAGTCATCCTTTACTAGAAAATCTTGAAATCTAAATGCGTTGTGGCTATTGGAACCTTTGCATGAATCCGTTATGTTTTCTTTCGGGTGGTATTCCTGACGGAATTTTTTGTGTGTGATTGCAGGTAAGAGAAATTAATAACAGTATAAACCCTGCTATCACTTGTTGGAAACTAGAAGCTCTATGTGCTATTCAGAGGTATCGGTGCCTTTTGCTATTCTATATGCTTCACTTAGAGTCATGACCATTGAGCAAATTTCATTTGGGTGTTAACTGCATCTGACTCTTTGTTTTACTTTAACTCGACTTTTACTCGGTGTTATGAGTAGAAGTTGTTTCATTTGATTGCTAGGAAAAAATTCAGCAGTGTCTGCGATTTTTATTTTTATTTTTTTTACGGTGTGGTTGGTTGTACTCTTTTACTATAACTTATGCTGTTCTTTCTTTATGCAGGCAGCAGAGGATTTTCTGGTTCAATTATTTGAAGATGCAATGCTATGCGCTATCCATGCAAAGCGCGTTACCCTTAGTAAGTCCTATTCAATTTCTAGTGTCAACAAATTATGCTATGCTGGTGAACTATAGATAAGCAGGGAGAAACGAATCTTTTTCCTGTCTGGAATTTGGAGGCAAATGTTCATTTAATTCCAAACAAAATGAACATTTGCCTCCAAATTCCAGACAGGAAAAAGATTCGTTTCTCCCTGCTTATCTATAGTTCACCATCATAGCATAATTTGTTGACACTAGAAATTGAATAGGACTTACAAAGGGTAACACGCTTTGCATGGATAGCGCATAGCATTGCATCTTCAAATAATTGAACCAGAAAATCCTCTGCTGCTTGCATAAAGAAAGAACAGCATAAGTTATAGTAAAAGAGTACAACCAACCACCTTAAGCCATAAATAAAATAAAATAAAATAAAAATCGCAGACACTGTTGAATTTTTTCGTAGCATTTGAGTATCAAATGAAACAGCTTCTACTCACAACACCGAGTTAAAGCGAGTTAAAGTAAAACAAAGAGTTAGATGCAGTTAACACCCAAATGAAATTTGCTCAATGGTCATGACTCTAAGTGAAGCATATAGAATAGCAAAAGGCACTGATACCTCCTGAATAGCACATAGAGCTTCTAGTTTCCAATGAGTGATAGCAGGGTTTATACTGTTACTAATTTCTCTTACTTGCAATCACACAAAAAAAATTCCGTCAGGAATACCACCCCAAAGAATCAACATAACGGATGCATGCAAAGGTTCCAATGGCCACAATGCATTTAGATTTCAAGATTTTCTAGTAAGAGATGACTTGGCTAATCAATACATCTAACTCAAAAGCAACTGAACCTGAGGTTCCGATGGAAATCATTCCCTGAATTACCATGTAGGTCAAAAAGGAAATTTATATATTAAAAGCATTTGATATATTTAAAGATTGATGAACTAGCTGATTAAATGACATTATATCGTTGGTATAGCCAAGAATGCAAATATAAATATCTTTCATTAGCTTGTTTTACCGCATTAGAGACATAAATGTGACTTCTGATCATTCTCCTCTTAGAGATATGGACAAATATTAATTGCACAAATTCGACACTCAGTTCAGAGACGAAAAAAGCAATAGTTCAGTAAAAAATCCGAAGGCAAATCCATGTAAGAATATAAACGTTCCGCAGGTCCACTAAAGATCTGTCAAATAACAGGAATTCAAATTATTCAAATCACATGCACCACATGGTGACCCCTGTGAAGATGGAATAGATGTGTTAAGTTTTCTACACTTTTGGAATCATTAACAAAAGTCTGTCATCCGAAGTAAATAATGCACCACCTATTGTAGCAAATGACGGCCAAATGGTGAATTGGCATGCATCACTAAAGTAATCGCATGCAGTTGCAATCTGAAGCCATTAATCACAAAATAGATTCACCCATGTCCGCAAACTAGAGCTACAATTTCCCACATACACATTTACAAACAAGATATTAAGACCTTAAGAAGAGTTCCCGTAACTAATTATCACATATTTTTAATGATTCGTCTGCATGGATAAGTGTTGACCTTGGCTGCTCCTATTCTAGTGAACGTGCATATAATGTACGCTTACACTACAAGCACAATAACAATTACAGGCTCGTTTCACTTCACTCGACCACATGGATGTTCGTACCTGGTAACTAAGCTTTGTTAACAATCACACTTCCGGTAAGGCATATACTCATAGTCCTAATGAAAGGAGCTCTTGGTATGATGAGGTTCCAAGACTGCTCGACGAATCTACCCCAAGTCGTGATAGGATCACCACACCTATCATTCGATCGACGATGCCACAACAATAATGCATTATCAGCTAAATACATCGATGCAGTGTTTACCCGTGTTTGGTCGTCGTTGATCCCCATGGCTTGAAAGTACCGCTCCATATACCAAAGGAAGTTGTCCATGTCTTTGGCCACCCGCGAGCCTCGGAATTCCTTCGGCTTCAGCGTGTCCACTCGTGGACCTTGCACGGTGATCACCCTGTTCACTCGTGCAGCTTCCGATTCAGCGAGCTTACTCTTGAGCTCCGCTATCTCCGCGCGCATGGCTACATCATGGCCTCCAAGGGTTCGTACCATTGCGCGAGTTCCTCCTATAGGGTCCTCAGCAACTCATGTCAGAGCTCTCCCATGCCGGTCTTGAGCTTTTGCACCTCAGTCATGAGCTCCTCCCTTCCGACATCTATTCCGTCCACGGTCTGGGTCAAGTCATCGATCGATCCTTGGACATCATGACGAACAACTCTAGCTTCGCCATCCGTTGTGCAAGATCCCTGTTGGATCCCTTGAACTCGAACCAGCACAGTTCTTCTTGCCCTTGGCAGTGCCCTTCTCAGCATTCCGCCCACGATCAGCGCAGTCATCACCCATGGCGAGCGCCTCATCAGATCATGGATCAGCCATTGTGTTTGCGTTTGGAACAAACTTAGCTCTAATACCACTTGTCACGGGCCGATCGATCACTTTCGATCACTTGAAGGCTGACCCATGCGGCCTTAGGATTTTACCCCTAAGCAGCCTTTCTCACAATCGACTCACAAGGATCTTAGAGAGAGAGAGAGAAAACTCTAGAGAGAGGGGCTCTGGATTGTATTTCACTTGTCAATGAGATGATACAATGAAGGGGAGGAGACCCTACTTATACAAAGACAAGGCAAACCGTATTCGTAGATCTCTCCTCGATCTAACGGTGGAGATTACATCTCCCCAACTACCAACTAATCGCATTTATTACATATGAATACATTTACAGTATCGCCCATCCCCAGGAATATTCTAGAATACTCAAGAAAACCCTTGCAGTCGGGATACAAGCCGAGGGTCGCTTGATCCATAGACGTGTCACGGCCGGCCCATAGGAACCTCTTGGATCGGCTTTCTCTCGGGCCATGACACTTTCATGTGACTAGACTTCGCACAAATTTATTCTGTGTGACTTTTGAGTTACCAGAGCTATATGAGATGGATCTATCTCAACCAGCATGACATGCCCGGTGGGGGGGGGTGTTGGGCGGCGGCATGGTTGAGGGACTTTCATTTTCTTATATGCCGTTTAAAAAGTAATTGAAGATGAAAAGTTGGAGAGCATCAAGGACTGAGCTATGGTTTCTGCTTTTTTTTCTTCCATGGCATATGCGCAGATGTTTACTCATAGATAAATCCAGCAGGAACAGCTGTAAAGTTGGGATAATTGAGATGTTTTTCCTGCATCCCGCTATAAACATGGTACACGATAAATTCAAGGATGATCGCACGATATGGCAGATTTGGCTTGTGAGCGGTCCCGCTCAAGTTGGAGTGTGGATATCTAGGATGAGAGACCCTACTTGCTTAAGAGACGAGGAAAATCGAGCACGGCAGTCCCTTGGTGAATATGTCTTCGATGGTTTGAGGGTGCATAAGAAGTCCGTATGATTCCTTGGGACAGTTTCTTTCATTGATGAAATAACCGTCAATCTACATATGCTTTGTTCACGCAACAAAAACTAGGGTACGAGTGCATGAAGCGTGAAACCTGAATTCCAGTCTATAGATAATACTTCATATGATAGCTTAAACATTATAGTTGATAATGGTCCCACAAAATCTTAACGACGACATCCACCAAGGTTGTTGAATAGAAAAGAGCCAAGTGGTTTTCCACAACTAGGAGACGCCACTGTGCAATATTAGCCTTTCAACTAAGAGCGGGAAACAGTTGTTTATTTCATCACTACTCAGAAACAGGCGAGTGACCTAAGAAATATGCAGTTTACCCTAACCAGATGAAGAGTTACTTGTAATGCGGTTTCTAGCTCGTGGAAGTATGAACGCCATGCACAATATTGGTCCAGAAATAGTGAGATTGATGAGTCAATCTACCGGACGATGGTAATCTTGGTAAGTTCTTGGGCCGTCGAGAACACTGCCATTTGTGTTCATTTGCTTATTGACAACATATTATAACTTAAAGACAGGAGCTGATCATGAGGCTTGTGGAAGTAACAGATCTGGATTAAATATATCAAAGCCCATAGGGGCAACGTTCACATCTGGAAGTTTAACGGCAGGCATATTAGAGAGCTGAAGAATGGAATGATGAAGGACCCAAAGTAATGCGTTGACAATCCAGAGAGTAGACGAGCCTCCATAAAGAACAGACTAGTTGCAAAGGTTCGAGAAACTTTGCAGTAATTACCTATACCGGTAAATTTTATTAGAGCGATCTAAACTTTTGGGGCAAGTTCTACTTAGCTCATACTAGTAGTATGAGTATATGTATGTACACACACGTGCCATAAATGATGATCGGGCGGCAAGGAATCTACTCAACAAAGTACAAGTTCACAGAAGTTATGCAAGGAACTTTCGCATAAGTAGTCATCTAGGAATTGTAATTTCCTCAAGGTTAGATTTTTCAACTTGAAGATAACAGACTGTAAAGTAAAATACATCTGCCTGATGATCTACAGATAGAACAGAAGAAGCAAACTACAAGTCTGAAAAATGAGCAATGACATGCAATTAAGGAAAAAGTTGTTGGATATAGAAGACAAAGGAGAAAAAGAAAATGGATGCTTCCCACAAACTTGTCCATACCGTAGCAGAGGGGTCTCTTACATCTTCTGCGCCGCAAATGGCGGCATCAATGTTATATGGTATGGATGTAAATAAGATTTTTCAGTTTATATTTTCCTTTTTTCCTTCTTTCTTTTCAGAGACTTTAAGGGGATTGAGTTGGTTGGACTCTTTGGTAGAATCACACGATGCTCTCCTGCAATTTGAATCTCTCAGTGTCTCTTGGTTGGAACAAAGGTGCATGTCAAGTGTCCATGTTCCTCCAAGTCTATATAACAAAGAAGAGATAACAAAATTTATTTCATACTCAAGCAGAGAACAAGTTGTCAAGTCCCAATGTCAAGTAGTTCTAAGTTGATGCAAGTTCTTTTAGCAGCATCTAATCAAAATGCAGGCTTCATTGGGTCGATAGGAACTTTAACTAAGTGTGGCCACAATTGAAACAGATTAGGCCAAGCTTTTGCATCACTGTCTGTGTGCGTAACCATATATTATGTAGAAATAGGCAATGAGAGTGTAGAAGATGCAATCAAGAAGTCTGAGAGCACTATACATATCGAACTATACTCAGGCAACAGACGCTAATCCTTTGCCACTGATCACCGCATCATTGTGTCATGACTTGTACAATAAAGAGAACGAGTGTTGAAGATGCAGTATAAAGAGTCTTGTCGACAATGGTGATCTCGGTCTCACTTCACTTTTTCCTCATTCTCAAGCTAAGGAAAATAGGGAACAAGCTTCATCCACTCCACATTCAGGTTGTTCCCACAAAATGGCTAAATAATCACAAGATTGCGGCTGAATTTGTAGAAGGATATGCAGAAGGATTGTTGCACAGTGATATAGGGACTAATGGGTTTGCTATACCTGTAATTCAACACGTGATTTTTCAACGGAACTAATCTGGCGGATCCGATCCATTATAAATTTGATATTGCTCGTACTTAACCTTGCAATCTTGAAGTTGGAAGTGGCCTCCAACTCTCAAGGGGACAGCTTTGATATAATTGCCACATAGCAGCGATCCCACACCGAGTGTGTTCCATCATATCGATGTCTCCATTGCAAACCACAGTTGGATTCTTGTCGGCCCTTGGAGACTCCGAAAAATGATGTGGAAAATTTTCTCCGAAAAATGATGGATTGTATTTCTTACAAAAATGAATGAACGAAAAATATTTTCATTATTCACAAAAAGATTTAGACATAAAACATCATCGATAATAAAAACATTTTTTATTGATTAATTATTTCAAATAATACAAATAATTAATTTTATAAAAATATTTTTAAAATTATTCATTTTCTGTTAAACAAAAAGGAGTCTAAATTATTTGCTTTTTTTTTTTTTTTTTCAACTCTCCAATAATGGGAGAATGATATTGGAAATTTCAAAAGTTATATACGGCACTCACTTTAGTATTGATTTTTTTTTTTTTTCCAAATCACCTAAATGCCACCTTTAAAAAAAATAATCACTTAAGTGTCAACTCCGATTTGAATCATTGGAAATCCGACTTGGCCATATTTTATTAATCTCTCAATCTTACATGACTCGCCGACATGCCCACTTAGCATATAATCGCTAGACGACATTATATAATAGCTTAAAAAGTGATCATTTCAGTATTAGTTGTTGTTAAAATATGACAACTTCAGTGCCAATCATTACAAAAATGTGATCACTTCAATGCAAAAAAAAAATAGCCACCTCAAATAACATTTTTAATTATAAAAAAGTCACATAATTTCTCTGATCATAGTTTCTTGTCAGGGGTATTTAAGTGATCGCTTTTTCTTCGATTTAATACTTAGGTGAGCTAACAAAAACTTTTGACCCTAAAATGAGCACGGTACACAACTTTTGACACTTTTAGTGTTTTTCTCCCCTCCAATAATATCTTAATATCTTGAGCTCATTCTTGTGTCCTATCAATCTCTTGCCATTTCAGTAATTTGTCTATCCGTTGTCTCTCTATAAGTGTATCAATCTTTGTGCTTATAAAATTGTAAAGGATAGTGTCCTCTTGCCCATAGATCACTTTGGAAGATTAAGCAAATAATTTTATTATGATGTATTTCAATTATTAAATAATGACGTGAATGTATTAGTAAAAATACATAATAAAAAAAGAATCTTCTATATATATATATATAGGTATTTGTGATAAGAGAAGCATAATTCAAGAATTGAATTTTGTTTACAAAGGTTGAGAGAGAGAGAGAGAGTGATAATCACTAATATACGGATATGTCCACGGATACGATACTTGTCGGATGTAATAGCATAGGTTCTTCTTTGTTCTATATAACAATTATGGGTGTGTGAGAGAACCTGTGGAACTTACGACAACCAGCATGATCGGATAAATTCTGGGTAAATATCAGAGATCCCAAGGTAGGTTGAAATTCCAATTATCGAAATAGGGAGTGCAAAGTAGGTTCCAACTTTTGAGGCATGTCCACCCCATACCTTGCAGGCTTGTCCCATGTATCCTGTGTAGGGTGCATATAGGAAGAGACAAGACACCCTCCATAATATTTCATTAAATACATGTGAATAAAACTATTTATAATTTTCTCTTTCATTAAAGGGCTCCTGTATAACTTTTGGGGGCATACCTCACTATGAATGCGATTCTATGTTTAATGTTGGATGTGTTAGTAAATGCAATCTTGTTATTGTTTCTTTGCTAAATGAAAAGAACACAGGATAGTTAAAGAGCACCCTCAAACTTGTAGAACCCTCAAATTTATACCCATATGACATAATGTTGGGATATTATGCGGAAATGACAGAACCTTGCAATTTACGTCAACACGAAATCACCAGAGAAATTAAACGAGAAAAATAAGAACACCAGAAATTTACGTGGTTCGGTTCCGGGTATCGGTACCTACGTCCATGGGGAGAGCCAGCAGCAAATAATCCACTAAAATCGGAGAATCAGAGTTTACAATCTCTCAATCGCTCAAGTGTTTCCCACACCTAGATTTAACCCCAAACCCAAAGTGTTTATAAATAACAACTCAATTGGGTATAAACTCACGGCACAAAATTACCGCCCGTTCAAGCTCAAAACCAAACGCCGAAAACAAGAACTCCTTTTCTTGATCGTGTGGGTGGCTTCACTTGACGTTGTGCGGCAGCGGCTCCACGTAGGGTTTTAGCAGCTACCCTTCTACGTAGGGCTTCTTTTCCCTTTTATATGCGTGTGCTCAAAGAGGAAATTCTTCTTTATCTTTTATTTTCTCTTTTGTGATCCTTCGTCAAGTTCAACTGGATTTCTTTTACTTGGGAAATCTTTATCAATAAAATTCGGTTTAATGAATCATTATCCGAATTCAAACTCGAGACATTAATTCAACACATAATATCTCAATATTTTTTTGTAATACAAAAAATCATAAATTTGTATCCATGTAACACATTCACATCAAAAATTGATTAATATGTTGCATGAGTATAAATTTGAGATTTTTGGTTTCATAAAAAATAAGCTAGAATAAATATGTCATACGGATATAAGTTTGAGGTTTTTTATGTCATGATTTTTTTTTAGAGTAAATATGTCACGGTGGACATAGTTTAAAATATTTGGTGGCTTTTTCTCTTTAAATTATTTTTGCTTCCTGTTTGTGCTCATTTACACCTATGTCCTTGATTTACGTGTAGTTTGTTGGTAGAACATTTATCGACTATGGTCTAGAGCAGAAGAAAGACGGATACCTGTGCCCTTGCCTATAAAGCTCAAAAAAAAAAAGAAAAAGAAAAGTGCTCTTGCCTATACTTCGCATGGTCAGCTTTTATATGGGTCAATTGCTTTGAAGATTATCACAATTATAAGTTTAGAAACTAAAAAAAGAATTAAGCTATATTAATTTAACACTTTAGAATGGGAACCCAAATTGACTTTGGGGCTGATTTATTTACGGACACAAATGAATGGCGTGTAAAATATTCAAACGTTTCTTTTGAATGAGGGATATGTACTACAAGTCCTAAGATTTATTATTAAAATACAATTGAATCTTAAAATTTAAAAAAAAATGCAATTAAGTCATAAAACTTGTTAAATTGGTGAAATCGATTCCTTCCGTTAACATTATCAATTTATCTAACGGAAAATATTGAGGTGATATTGTTAAATTAATTTATTTATCATACATGGCATTTTTTTATTACTTTTTTTCTTTAAATCTTATTTAAATAATAGTAAAAAACTTTAAAAAGCCAAAATAATTTTTAAAAAATTGGATAAAAAAAGGGAGGGATCATGGCTGGGCACATCGTCATCACCCATCATGGTAGTGGCCGGCGAAGGTCATTGACCTTAGATGGCGGAGGCGGGGTGACCCTCACCAACCCAGGCGAGGCCATCTTGGCCTAAGCAAGGCTCAGGTAAGGCTCACTTAGATCTGGGGACACCTTGGCTACGGCTAGTGTGGCTTGCCCAGATTTGGGTGAGCCTCACCCGAGTTGACGAGGGCTACGCCCACTCCGCAGCCTGCCACTCTAATGATGGTAGCACTAGTGGTGGCGCCTACCCACTGTCCCCACCCTTTTTTTTTGCTAGTTTTGTTTTTAAAATTATTTTAGCTTTTTTAGTTTTTTTACTATTATTTCTTATAAAAAGTAACAAAAAATGTCACATAAGATAATAAATAAATTTAAAAATGTCACGTCAGCATTTTTGGTTAAATATGTTAACGGTGTTAAAAGAATGATTCAATTGAATCAATTTGACAAATTTTAAAACGTGATTGTACATTTTGAAAAATTTAGGATTTAATAGCACTTTTGTGACAAGTTTTATGACTTATAATATACATATCCATTTGAATAATATGAATTCGTGAGATGATTTTCAGGTTGATATATTGCGGACGTCAAGGAAATCTTATCGAGTATTTAAAAGCCCTCATATAATATATATTATAGATTTATCCTCATGTTTTTTTATTTACCCTTCAGTCGCAGGACACCAGCCACTACTTCATCCTGGCCATCGCCGTCAACGACAGAGCCCTCAAGTTCACCCACGTCCTCTACAACCTCTCCCCGCCGGTACGTCTAATCTTCTTTCGCCTTTTCAACGTCAACTCGTGATGGGAACTTGCGGGGTCGTGTTGTAACTTGTAACTTGTGACTTTCCAAATGCTGTAATTCATGAGGAATTTGCGTTGGGGGCGTCTCTTTTTGACTTGTCTTGAAATGGGTCGAAATGGGTGGAAGTGGGTCGGGGAGTTTCATGGAAGTTATGATTTCGTATGTCTAATGGAAAAGAGCAGGGGGCCCACCCGGATCGCGATGCGGGCTCGGTGGACTTATTCGGTGCGAGTTTGGACGGCCGTGAACTTTCCTCATAGGAGGAATTTTTAAATGAGAAGATTGAATTTTTTGTTATTGTGCGGGCGATTTGTCCAATTGATCGATGATTTTGAGGGCGTGGATGTATGTGGTTGTGCAGAGCTGTACGAGCAGGCGATTAAGTATGAGAAAGGGTCGTACATCACGTTGAGTGGGGCTCTGGCGACCCTATCCGGGGCGAAGACTGGCCGGTCTCCGAGGGATAAGCGTGTCGTGAAGGACAAGACCACCGAGGATGAACTGTGGTGGGGAAAGTAAGTGCGAGCTTTTTCGTCACGAGAGTAAAAAGACAAAAAGCAGATCCTTGCTGATTTTGTCCATTAATTAAGTTGAAAAAGGTTGTGATATCTAATTTAATCCCCATTCAACTCATGGTTGAATCTTTTTATCTACAGGGGCTCACCTAACATTGAGATGGACGAGCAGACTTTCTTGGTTAACAGAGAGAGAGCAGTGGATTATTTGAATTCTTTGGACAAGGTTTGTTCTCATCTTTCCTGGGATATTTGTCTGTAGTATGGATTCCCTCTGATGCTGTAGTTGGGCAGTTCTATGATTGAAAGCAGAATCATTTTTTACTAATCTTGTAATAAACAATATATTTTTCTAAAAGGAGAAACCACAGCTCACTTTGGAATGAAAATGATGGGAGGAATGGTATCTTTCTTGTCCTTATGTTGAAGTTGGTGTGTGGGCTCTCAAGATCATTTGGTGGGATAGCAATTTCGTCCTCTTGTGAATAACTTTATTGGCACTAGAAGCAGGGGAATTTCTGGGCAATTTCTTGGGTTTGTACAGCCTCAACTGCATCATATATTAGTGGCCGCGTCTTTTTTCTTTTTTTGTTAAATGCATCGTCAATCAGCCTAGCAAAAGCTGGGACGAATTTATGATCCTCACGGACCCAACCTGGTTGTAACACGTTGGACTCAAAGTTTATTTTGTCATAATTTCTGCATAAGGACGTCGTGGCACATGAGCACTTGGAAGTCTTCAATTGATAGTTATTTGTGTCACGCAACAGTTGGTGTAGTAATTGTAGCAAAAATGAACTTGGGTTCTAGTGGAGATTCCCTCGAGGGACAATATGAATCTCAATGTTTATGTTTGTCGATGCTGCATATGATGTAAGAATTTGGCCTGTAATGGACAATTTTAGGCATACTTGATGAAGTGGTCACACACACACACATTTTTCACATGGGATCTTTTACTTGTCCTATGACAGTCTAACTCTCAAATTCGATGCCCATATTGGTAAGTTAATATGACGGAGTCTTACTCATGAATTTGCAGGTCTTTGTTAACGACCAATTCTTGAACTGGGAGCTGGCGAACCGAATCAAAGTGAGGATTGTGTCTGCAAGAGCTTACCATTCCTTGTTCATGCACAACATGTAAGTGAAACAAAAGAACTATTTTAACAAATCTTCTGCAGTAATTGTTTCTATAGTCTCCGGTCCACGAAAGGTTAAGCCTCGCCAGATAAGTCTCCTGAACGTTGCCGTCATGTTAAAAATATTGAATCCTGTATGTGTACATAGCGTTATATGATTCCGACTCATTAGCCCACGGCGGAGGAAGAATTAGTCCTAGTGTACGCAATTCGATAACTGGGTGGGTTGGCAGGTGCATCCGACCCACTCCTGAAGAGCTGGAGAATTTCAGTACTCCGGACTTCACTATATACAATGCTGGCCAGTTCCGTGTAATCGTTACACCCATCACATGACATCCTCTACTAGCATAGATCTTAACCTTGCTAGGAGGGAAATGGTCATCCTCGGCACTCAATACGCCGGGGAGATGAAGAAGGGTCTGTTCAGTGTAATGCACTATCTCATGCCTAAGCGTCAAATCCTCTCCCTACATTCTAGATGCAATATGGGGAAGGACGGAGATGTTGCCCTCTTCTTTGGATTGTCAGGTATAGTATCCATCGGAGATCGGAAATGGAGCCGAGTCGGTTGTGACATATGATATGTGCCCTCTCTCTCTCTCGCCCTCTCTCTCTCTCTCTCTCTCTCTCTCTCTCTCTCTCTCTCTCTCTCTCTCTATAAAGTCCTTATCCTCTGCACAACTTAGAGATTGCAGTGCCTTGATCGTTGCTGATGAACTTCTTTTGAATTTAGGTACTGGCAAGACATGAAAATTGGATGATATGTGTACTTGAGTTGAATGAAATTGGATTTTGGTTTACGTATGCCCTCAAGGCATGAAAATGACTCTGAGATGTTTGTGGATGACAGTGGTGGAAAACGTGGTGTTTGAAGAGCACACGAGGGAAGTGGATTACTCTAACAAGTCAGTTACAGGTAAACATCTTTGTCGTTGATAATTTCTAGTATTTTGGAGTTGTTCTTAAGTGACTTCTTTGAATTGTTTTAAATAAGAAAAACAACTGCATATTTCATGATTTTGTTATGCTGGATACTCTCATTTTTAATATGCTCAAATGTCAAAATTTTTGTTAGCTATGACTTGGTTCGTATATTCCTTAAAGAAAATTGAAGTCAACCCTTTCTTTCCTTGAGCTAACTGGGTCAGCACAACCAAATGATGTACGGTTTTGATCTAATCGGTATGGTGTTTAGGTTAAATATGATAGTCGGAGAATTTCAGTAGCTGAATAGAATATGATTTGAAGCAGAAAAATCAAGATTATAACTTTTTGAATAATCTCAGATATCTTCTCTGAAAAAATCCAAGAATCCTTAATTTATTGATGAGAAGCCTTTGATGGTCAATTCTGAATGACCAAGTTCTGCTTGCAAACAATGTGATGACAGTTTGTTATTACAAGCAAAATATTTGTAACATCTGATCTGTTCTTGTGTTTCAGAGAACACACGGGCGGCCTATCCCATTGAGTACATACCAAATGCAAAAATCCCGTGCGTTGGCCCACACCTGAAGAATGTCATTCTCTTGGCATGTGACGCGTTTGGAGTGCTCCCTCCTGTGAGTAAGCTGAGCCTGGCACAGACTTTGTACCATTTCAGAAGCGGCTATACTGCTCTGGTATGTGTCCAACTGTTGAACTTTGGTTCCTTTGTTGTTCCAAATGCTTAATTTGCAGAAGATGGCATCTGATTATGTGCTAACTGTTGATCTGTTCAACAGGTTGCCGGAACAGAGGAGGGTGTCAAGGAGCCGTGCGCAACGTTCTCAGCTTGCTTTGGCGCTGCATTCATAATGTTGCATCCTACCAAGTATGCTGCTATGCTGGCTGAGAAGATGCAGAAGCATGGCGCAACTGGGTGGCTCGTCAACACCGGATGGTCAGGGGGGAGGTATGACATTTTTGAGCCCCGCTCTGCAGCCAATCTTGTTGCCGCTTTTTTGACACTGAAACCTTTCACATCTATCGTACAGCTATGGCTCTGGCAATCGGATCAAGTTGCCATACACCAGGAAGATCATTGATGCCATACATTTGGGCAGCCTCTTGGAAGCCAGTTACAAGAAGACTGAGGTCTTCGGGCTGTAGATCCCGACCGAGGTTGAGGGTGTGCCCTCGGAGATCCTCGATCCTGTGAACACCTGGCTGGACAAGAAGGCCTACAACAACACCCTGTTGAAGCTGGCCGAACTGTTCAAGAACAACTTTGTGACATTCACTGACTACAAGATTGGCGAGGACAACAAGCTGACGGAGGAGATCCTCACGGCCTGTCCAATCTGCTGATCTCGAGGCGATAAGAGATTGAATGTGTGTGGGGTTTGGGTGGATAATAATGGAGCAAGAATAGCAGTATGACATTTAATTTTGGTAGTGTATTAAGTTTGATTTCCTATGTGCCTGTCTAAAAGTACCAGGTTTTGAGACTTACCTCCGCTAAGCATCTTTAGAATGGTCATGTTTCACTTGCTCGGTTTTAACATCAAATTTGTTCTCTCTCTCTCTCTCTCTCTCTCTCTCTCTCGCGCGCGCGCTCGCTCGGTGCGTAACATCACAGCCCAGGATTGATCTTGTTGCTTTCATGTGACTGGACTTCCACTTTATCCGCCATTTCGAAAGTACTTGAAGGTGAAAAGTTGGAGAGGATCAAGGATTGAGTTTTGCTTTCTGCTTTGTTCACCCATGGCATATGCGCAAATGTTTACCCAGAGATAAACCCAAAATGGACAGCTGTAAAGTTGGGATAATTGAGATGACTTTCCATGATATGGGGGATTTAGCTTGCTTAATCAAGCAGAAAATCAAGTGGTGAATTACAAAAAAAAACTATGGAAGTAGATTACAAGGTAGTTACTCATTTGATGACAACTAACGCCCCCCCTCAAGTTGAAGTGTAGATATCGACACTCGACTTGCTGTAGAGACGGGGAAAATCAAGCACGGCGGTCCCTTGGTGAACATGTCCTTGATGGTTTGAGGTGCATAAGAAGTCCGTATGACGGTCAATCTACATATGATTTGTCCTAGCAACAAAAACTAGAGTACTCGCTACGGCAAGAAATAGGCAGCTTACCTTAACCAGATGGAGAGCTACTTGTAGATGCGGTTTCTATCTCGAGGAAGTATGATCTTCATATACAATATTGGTCCAGAAATAACAAGATAGACGAGTCGGTCTACTAGACGATGGCATGTTCTTGGGTCACCGAGAACGTTATTGCCGTTTGTGTTAGTTCATTTGCTAATTGACAGCATATTAAAATGAAAAGACAGGAACCGATCATGGGGCATGTGGAAGCAATAGATCTGGAGAGAGCAGAAGAATGAAAAGATAGAAGGACCAAAATGAAAGAGGAAAGAGAGGGTGGAGTATAGGGCTGTCCGTGGTTTGGGTTGCTTATGAAAACCCGACCCGACCCAAAACACTACACAATATGCTTGAGCTAACCCTACCCAACCTGAATATCATACAACCCAAGAGAACGGGTCAAGATTGAGTCAGGCCAATGCCGATTAGTTTCATCCTTGTTGTACACATGCAGAGAGAGAGAGATCGGGCTGTGGGGGTGTCAAAGCCCGACCCAGCCCCAACCCAACAATACCAACATCTAAAAATCCCTAGTCAATGAAGACTATGGCCCAACCCTAAAATACCCTGATTGTTGGGCCAGGCTCTAGAGTACACTCCGATTCCGAAAAGAGTCACTGTCTCCTATTCGTAGGTTACCGTTGTCCTGAGCTTGGAGAAGGGGCTGTTACCGCACGCTCTAACCTGGGTGGGCTGGGCTGGGCTGGATCAGGTCCTTGGGCGTAATGGGCCGGCCCACTCATGGCCCATTATCTGTAATAGCGTGATGTTCGGCCACATTAAGAATAAATTACATGTGGCCGAACGGTCACATTCATGATAAAAAAAATGAAAAAAAAAATTCAATTTCTACAAAATTCAAACCCCCTCCTCTTATTTTCACGATCATGCACTTCTCCTTACTTCAAAAATAAAAATAAAAATGGCGATCTCTGTTGAAGGATATTTACAAGCTTGGAATTCGCAATTGACTTAAATTATTGGCGGTGCCCAATACCCATTTTCCAGATGGCTTGCCAACTCGGAAAGAACTTTCTTGGACAAGGGTCAAATGTTTGGAAGACATACAACATTATGGACCTCCTCAATGGCAAGAAGAAGGTTGTTTATCTGTATGTGCTGTGAAATTATCCTTAAAATCTAGTGGTTAGATGAGTTACTCGAAAAGATAACAAGACAAATATGTTATTGAAATGGTCAAGCCCAAGAAGAAGCCCGCTACCAGAAAAAAAAAAAATGTGTTTTTATCAATCTGTTTAGTATTGTGTTTTTAATTATTAGGTTGTAATTTTTTCTTATGAGATTGTATTTATCTAAGTTTGATTCTCATGTATATCTAAAGCTGCAATTTGTATGGTATTATTCGATTTTTTTTTAATGAGATAAATTCGTTTAAGTCGGAGTCTTATATACTATGCTGCGTATTTCATTCTTGTTCAATTATCGCTACTTGGAACTCCCTATAAAAAACCATGAAGTGGGAATAATATATTCTATTGAAAATTTATTTTTTAATTATTTAATAAAAATCCTTACCTGGGCAAAACGTGCTCGAGCGTAACACGGGGCCTAGCACAGCCCCTTGGCCTCGGCACAGTCGGGAGCCATTGCTAGTCGTGGGAACAATTTCCTCAGTATATACAAATATTCTAGCAAAAATAATTCCGTTATCGAGATGGTAACTCATCAACTGATGCAACAAGATTCATCGGTCCAAGAAAAAAACACACCACTCGCTAAATTGGGTTCCATCAATATGAAATTAAGGTTCTATCTGTAACATTTTTGTAAAATTGATCTTTCGTAATAGGAAAAATTATTCAAAAAATATTGAACTTATTACATTTTTGTTAATTCAGTCTTAAACTTTTCAATTTTACCAATTCAGTCCTAAATTTTTTCACTTCTTGCTAATTCAATCAATCTGGCCAATTTTGATCGGAAATTGCTGATGTGGACATTCGGTGTTGATGTAGCACTTTTTAAATAATATTTTAATGATATATTTTTTACTTTCATTGCTTTTTCTTTTTTGGTGTTTTGGATCTAGTGGGCAAACCTCGCCGGCCATGGGTGAGGGCTTGCGAGGTTGGCCAGCAACCCTTGCCGCTAGCTCAAAACCCCCAAAAAAAGCCAAAAAATTAAATAAAAAGAAGAAAAAACATTAAAAAAATAAAATATTATTAAACAAAGTGCCATGTCAGAGCCGACTATCCACATCAGTAATTTCTGATCAAAATTGGTTGGATGGATTGAATTGACAATAAATGAAAAATAGTTAGAACTTAATTAGCAAAATTAAAGGATTAATGATTGAATTGGTAAAAGTGTAAAAGGTTTAGGATTTTTTGGATAATTTTCTCCTTAAAATAATCAACTATTGAAAAATGTTTTAACTAAGGACAATAATATATATCTAGATATCTTTATGAACGAAGAAATATTTTTCATCAATTCATTTTTGTAAGCAATATGGTATAAGTGATCATTTTTATTAAAATACTTCTTCTATTCCAATTTTTAATTTTTTCACAAAATAAAAGGAGCTTAAAATTATGCCCTCTTTGATGTTTGATTGCCTTCTTGACTATTGGCTAATTATCTACCCGAGTTCCACAAAAGTCGTCGAAAAATGTTCCCTTGATACTATTGCATTATTTCTCCTGTTTCTTACTCTACTCTCCCAATCTTAGATTTGCCTATCTAGTTATTAGTAAGTATTCCGTCTCCAATTTCAATAGCATTCACAACAGCTCTAGTGTTAGATCCTATGCTTGTTCAACATGTTTTTGTTAAAAGTTTTGGTGTCCCACATTTGCTAAAGGGTTTGCTCTCACAAATGTCATATCTGAACTTGTTTAACATGTTTTTTAGACCAAAAAGAAGAAGAAGAAGTTTTTGTTAGTGTTAAAGACATTGAACTTAGGCACACATTACTAAAAGACAAATCCATAGCTACATAAGTAATCCTCCTAGCGTGTATTCATCACTGATGATAATGTATGATTCGGTGCTGCCAATCTTTTTGCTTAGATGTAGTTATAGATCCGTTCTTAAAGGATAAGCATATGCTTACCTCTATTAACCATGCTTTGATGATATACTTTAATTTCTAGTCCTTTGTTTGTTTTAAAGCTCTATAGGCTAGCTTTGTTGTGGTGATTTATGGAATTTCCTCAATTTGAATGGATGCCCATGGATCAAATATCACAGTCAATATCAGTTTATAGTAAAAATAACAACATTTGCTCGAATAAATTTTCATATGGGAATTTCCTCTCATTGAGTGGTACAACAAATAATTTCTTGTTATGGTGCGCTCTCTAGTTATAGTACTTGAAATTCACATGTTTCTACCACTACCCTATGATTGCTGCATCCGACGGTAATAATTCAATGATTTTTCGATATTATTTACATTGCACTAATTATGAAGAGGAGATTAACATCCCATAAATTACATAAAAAGGAAAGGAAGAACCGTCGAGTCAGCAATGAGCAATGATATTCATGGGAATTAATTTTGCTGAGGTTAATTATCCTCTTCTTATGGGAACTGCAGAATGGTCTTAAAATCTTGAAGTCCCAAAGTAATTGCAGATACACAAATTTGTGGTAGGATATGTTAAAAAGAAGAAGCAGGAGAGGCATTTTAAACAAGTTCTTCGTATTAATTGGCCAAACAACGAATTCTTTAAACTAATTAGCATTTTACAGAAATGCACACCCTGGGAAGAAAAAGAAGTATTTTTTCACATTTAAATAAAAGAAAACTCTTCACATTACGCATCTTCAAAGTTTAAACTAGCGACTTCAATTCAATAATGTCCAATAGCTAAAAAAGGGTGAACGAGAGAATTGCATAATCAATCGGAGGATTTGAATGCGTGCCCAAACCATTCATTTGAATTAAGGTAGTCCCAGACCAAATAAAAATAAAAATAAGAGAGTCCTAAGCCTTTGAGAAAAAACACAATCAAATCTTCTTGGCCGAGTCTTGCCGGATTTATCATCTTGTATGTATTAAAGTAAAACGTGATTTTATTGGACCAATTGAAAATTCGAGTATGACACCTTCACATCAATAAAAATGCATAGACTACTCGTATCATTATCGTACATTGGCCAGATGTACGAGCTCTTCGTTGATTTGAGCATCCACCTCAAAGTTAATCTCATGGGGTATGTAAATTTCCCCCCTTTTTTTTCTTGTCCTTCATTTTTTTGGGTTGTCCCTTTCGCTTTCGCTTTTGCTCTTTCTTTCCCCTTTTTCTTGGCATAATTTTGTTGATGAATGCAAATATGTTTGAGCTGAGATGGCGCCAGTCCTGTGTGGAGATTATGCAGTGTTGATTCATGATAATTTTTTTGTGAAGATAACTATCTCATCTTTCATCATTTTTTTGACAGTTTTTGATATAGAAATTTTTGGAAATGTGTTATTTTTGCGCACTGGCCAATTATGTGAAACATGAACACCCAGTTGGAGTAACATGGAGTAACTATATATAGCATTAGTTGTCTAAAGTTTAGGAGGAAGCTTGATACTGTAATCTGAACCGAATAGAATGGGTGAATTTGATGATTTCGTTTTTTTTTTTTTTTTTTTTTTTGTCTTTTCTGGGTGACGATGCTTATCAATGGGAAAGTGGGATGTGATCCTGTCTGAATGTTTGGGTGGGGCTCATTTTGCAGGATTTGAAAATTTCTAGCCTACCGTCTTTCCGCTTTTTTCCTTTCAATAGAATTTGAACGATTTCGATTTTTTGTTGGTTGACTGAGTGCTACTCACAGTATTGAGGAATGTAGTAACTTGTAACTGGAAGTATATTATCATATGACTTTCACTGCGGAACAACATAACGGCAGTTCTTTTTGCCGATTCTGTTGCGTAACTTAGTGATCCTACTCTTATTATGATGCCCTTATAGATGTTGATCTTCAAATGTTCAAGGTGTCCAAAAAGGTGCTTCTTATCCGTTGCAAGCAAAGGACCTTTCACTTGGCAATCTCTTGTCCTTTATGTATTTTCCCTCCAAGATTTTACTTTTAGATGCTCAAGAGTTGGGCTACTTGAATTCTCCATGTCCACGAACTTAATAGAACATTCTGTCTGAGAAGACTCTGTGGCTAACTGCTCAATCCCTCGGTGTACACTACATTGATTTTTCCCCGATGATTCACTTCTAATTTATTGAAGTGATCATCAAACCACTCTTTAGTACAGTCAATTTATACATCTAGTTGCAAAGGAATGAAAGTAACTAACCAAACTAGATGCTCAAACTTGAGAAACTGGGTGGGCTGACATAGAACTAGTGTCCCATTCCAAATTATTTGGATTTGCATTAGCTACAAATTTTGGCCTTGACACTCGGGTGCAGAGAGTAGCTTCCATTTCTAAGGAAAAAACCACAAAGTACAATCATTGTAATTCAACTTTACAGATCAAGCATAATAGAAATGTTGAAATCTTGTGTTTTGACTCCTTGGTGAACAAGTCCCCTGCATAGACCACATCTAAGAGATATGAATCATGAATGTGATGGACATGCACTTTGTTCCCCAGGTACGACTATTCTGGTTACCGGCAATCGTCAGGAAA
>CM024642.1:23493191-23554358 GCA_014182715.1 Eucalyptus cloeziana
CATTTGAAATTTAAAATTCGAGATCTATAGGAAAGAACCAAGGGATTTATTGAAGCAAGTTAGGGATCTTTTGGGCTTGGGCCTTAGGCCCAATAGCTTGGACTTTAGGCCCATGGATAGAGGGCCAAAAGTGGGCCATTTTGGCCAAGCCCATGAGGCCCATTGGGCCGTACGGATAAGCATGTGGGGGAGGGAAAATTCCAAATGCATGCCCCCCATGTGTCTTTGTGTCTTGGCCACTTGGCGTGCATGCTTAAGGTCAAGTAAGTAATCATTAGGGGGAAGAAAAGAGAGAAAAGAGAACCGGATTAAGGAGGAGAGAGGAGGGAGTGTGTCTCATGGTGAGGAAAGAGAGAGAGAAAGGAAAACGGAGAGAGAGGAGAGGAGAAGAAGAGAAGGAAGAAAGGAAGAAAAGGAGGAAGAAGAAGGAGAATTCGTGCGTGGCGTCCGTGTACTGTCCATAGCCCGACCTCTTGAGGCAAGTTTAGGGTCCATTACTACTCTTGCATGTGTGTTTTGTCTGGATGATTGAATTCTTGGATGTTTAGAAGCTAGGAACCGAAGCTAGGGTGGGTCGTTTCTTGATGAACCTTGCTGTTTTCGCATGAACCACTGGAGTCAAAATCTTGTGGGAGCTTGCATGCATGATTGGTGTTCGATTTTGACTTGGATCTTTTCATGAAAGTTGTAGCCAACACCTTGAACTACAACATACTAAAATTTCGTGCAGAATGATGAAGATTTAAGGGGTCAAAACCCCATCCTACGGAGGCTCTAGATCTGGATGTACTTTGCTGACCTTGTGGTAGATTTGTGGCTGCATGTTGGTTTTTACCAAGAATCTCTCTTCGACTCCTTCATGAAACTTGTAGAGCACATCTTAAATTTGAAGCAAAATGAACAGGTATAGCTTAGGAAATCGACCTGATCTTGAAGATGATAAATCTGGAGACGCGGTACAGGACACCCGAGACTTCATGGACTCATATGGAGGTTATTCTTTGGAATTTTGGCTTAAGTTCCTTCATGAAAGTTGTAGGGGATCTTTAGAACTAAAACATATCCAAATTTTAGAGAAAACGAAGAAGGATAGGTAGGTTAAGCCTCAATATTTCGGACATAGGACTCTGGACGTTTCGGTGATCTGACCCGTGGCTTCGTATGACTATAGATATTTATCTAAAACAAATTTGGCCTAGATTCCTTCTTGAAAAATCTAAATTAGTGTTTTAACTATAACCTGGTAAAATTTCATAATTTTCGGAGGTCGGTTGGGCATTTTAATTGAATTACTTAGAAAACTGCACATTCTGCCTTTGTCCGAGATTTCATGCGGTAATTTTAGTAACATTACCTTTTGTGTAGAAATTGATTGGCTATGTGTTTTCTGTAGAAAATCACTAGTTTATTGTATTAAATTGTCATATGCTTTAATTGCATGAATTTGGGATTTTTGTGATTATTTAATTTAAATAATTGCAAAATAGAATAAGATGGAATTTAAATAAATTCTAAATGAATTTGGTAAGTAAATTGTCTTGAGTGGCATATATTTCATAAGGATCTAATTACTATGAGTGATTACATTTTACTGCACGTATGTTAATGATTGATGATGCATGTATAAGAACGATGGTGATCTTGTTTTACCATTACATCATGTACATGGTAAATTAAGACCTAAATTGGCAGACATGAACAATGTTAAATGAGGAAGCTGTTTGTGGAGGATGATAATGCCCGAAATGTATAGAGATACATGACCGGATGGCCCTGGGAGTATCAGGATGCCCGGAATGGTTGGGTGCCGGAATCCTCGGAGGTCTTTGCCCGAGGGGATGCCTCGTGATGCCAGTTGGGATGCGAAATGCCCAGGATGTGGGGGTGTCGGATGCCCGGCGGCCATGAATGGCTGAATGCCGAAGGTTTTTCTCGCAATGCCTGGATAGGGTGCGAGTGTAAAGTATGGGATAGATGATCCCGAGAAAGAGTGATGTGACTATCAATTGAGAACTAAAAGTGGAAAATAAATCATGCATATGTGACAAGATATAATGATGATTACCTATGGCATGATGATATGCATATGTGACATGACATGATGATGATTACCTATGGCAAGATGATATGCATATGTGACATGACATGATGATGATTACCTATGGCATGATGATATGCATATGTGACATGACATGATGATGATTACCTATGGCATGATGAGATGCATATGTGACATGATATAATGATGATTACCTATGGTACGATGATATGCATATGTGACATGACATGATGATGATTACTTATGACATGATGACATGATGACATGTATATAAGATAAAATGATGGTATGCATGGATGATATGACATGATGATGATGATGTACGATGGCATATACATGGCTTCGAGGTGAGTACGCTGGAATGCATGAATGACAAGTATAATGTAATTGTTCGTATTGTTAATGTATTGAGTGGTCATTGGATTCCTTTACCTGCTGAGTGGTTGTACTCACCCCTTCGGGGACCAACATTTCAGATTAGTACGATGCCGCTTCCTACTATCACGTGGGGCGTCTTTTACGGCCTTCCTTCTTATGTGGAGGTCGAGTTATTGGAGATCGAATGTCCCGCCATTCCTGGTCTGACGTTTATACGAGTTCGCGCAATCGTGACTTATGACGTGGGTCTGTCTGGGGGCCCGGTCATTCAGGAGTACGTGTCTGTCCACGTTTGCCACGATGGAGTGATGATGGGGATGCTGCCACCCCCACCGCCTGATGCACCAGGATCGGTGTGACGGCCCGCGCGTGAGGAGTAGGAGTTGGCAACTTTTTGGGATATGGCCGACACTAGCAGTCCGAGGGGAGGGCTATACACGCCGTTTTTAGTGGGTCGTGTGTTCCTTTTTGGGTTTGAAGGCCGAGCGTATGGAAGAGTCTTGGCCTACCTTGTGATGTACCGACCCGTGAAAAACCCTTCGTAAATATATATGTAAATAAAAGTGGTTCGGCCTTGTGTTTTTCTTTCAATCAAAAGACTTGGTGTGCATTATGCTGTCGTTAAGGAAGCGGAGAGATGGTGAGACTCGTCTCTTATTTTTGCTGTAAGCTGCGCAAATCCCTAAAGCCTTTTCAAAAAAAAAAAATTTACGCCTAAACCTCGGCCTAAATTACAATTACCTTTTTCTATCGTTGTATAAGTTGTTTTTACCTTGGTTTTTAAGCGCTTACCATCTGTGGCGACCCTATCGGTTTGGGGGTGCCACAGCGGTTGGTATCAGAGCTAAAGGTTTATGTTCGGAGTGATAAGGAGGAGACCTCATTTAGCAAATGAGGGAAGTTTTGATAATGCACACTATAGGATATAAAGTGGAATAATTGAATAACGGGTGATGAGCGTAGATCCTTAGTGGTTTATTTTAAGTTGCTAGTAACATGTATATGTTACTTTAGTAGTGGTAGTGGTAGTGGTTGCTTTGAATGAAGGCAGTAAGTCTTAGATTATTCCTGAGGCAAATGCTTGGAACTACAGGAAAATCATGGTACGGTTTGGAAGTCATCGTCCATCGAGGGCTGAAGCCTCTTCATCAAGGGCTGAACCCCGAATGGAAGACATCCTGCAAGCATTGGCCAATATTGGAAATCTGATGGAAAGGCAGGTGCAGCAACAACCCAGAGGAGAACGCCGTACTCAGGGACTAGTGGAACAATTTTTGAAGTTGAAGCCACCTAAATTCAGTGGCATGGGGAGTCCTGAGGAGGCGGAGCATTGGAATGATTGGATGGAGCGAATTTTCCGGTTTTTGGACTGCAATGATGCCGAGAAAATGACTTTGGCAGAGTACCAGCTGGAGGGAAATGCAAAGTTTTGGTGGAGAGCTTCAAGAGACACGATCTTTCCACCAGGTACTGATACAAACTGGGATGAGTTTGTCAGAGCTTTCAACAGAAAGCATTTCTCTAATTGTGCCAAAGATAAGAAAATTACAAAATTTGTTCAGTTAGAACAAAAGGAGCTGACAGTGGATCAATATGAGGCAAAATTTTCTGAACTGTCTAGATATGCTCCTAGACTGATTGAGGATCAAGAAGAAAAAGCTAAGAGATTTCTGAAAGGGTTGAGAACTAACATTAGAAAGCAACTGGTGCCTTTGAACATAAGAAATTAGAATGAGATCTATGAAAGGGCACAGTTGGTGGAGCAGGAACTGTTAAGAGAGCAGTCAGAGTCTAAGAAACCGTGGAATTTTAATGATGTAAGAAGGGGTAAGAGACCCTATTCTGGTCAAGGTCAGACTTGGAATGCGAAGAAGAGGAATGATTTTGGAAATTCTGGGCGAGCAAGGAGTGGTTTGAATATAGGGAAGGCACCCTATCAACCTGGTGTTTGTCAAAGGTGCAATGGACGGCACGGCCCAGGACCTTGTAATGGACGACTGAAGTGCTTTGGTTGTGGACAAGTGGGCCATCTTAAGAGAAATTGCCCACAAGAAAGGTCGCAGGTGAGTGCTGGCTCAATGCGACAGGGATATCAGAGTGCTGTCAAGTCAAATTTACAAGGAAATCCTCAGAGGCTACCAGCTCGAGGAAAAGTGTATGCGGTCACTCAAGAGGAAGCGAAAGCTTCCAACAACGTCATCTCAGGTACAATTTACATAAATGACAAGAAGGCTTATGCATTGTTTGATACGGGTGCTACGCATTCTTTTGTGTCTGACAGATATAGATTGTTGAGCGAAATTGGAACGACTTTTCTTGGAATCCCTCTTTGTGTTTCTACACCTTTAGAGGATGCGGTGCTGTCTACGTTGGTGTGTGAGAAATGTAAGATAACCGTAGGAGGAAAGGACACGGAAATGGACTTAGTCGTGATGGCCATGTATGACTTTGATGTTATCCTAGGAATGGACTGGCTTTGTAAGTATCGGGCTAGAATGGATTGTTATAGAAGAGTAATCCAATTCGTTTCACCTGACCAGTCCAGTTGTGAATTTTTAGGTGGTCAGACCCACCTATCAGTAGCACTTATTTCTGCAGTAGAGGCTAATATGTTACTTGGCAAAGGATATCAAGGATACCTAGCAATGGTTAAAGATTGTGCTAAGGAAGAACTGAAACTTAATGAAATTAGTGTAGTAAATGAATTTCCAGATGTATTTCCTGAGGAGTTGCCTGGATTACCCCCGGAAAGAGAAGTTGAATTTGAAATTGAATTGATGCCTGGAACTGGACCAATATCGAAAGCCCCATACAGAATGGCCCTAGTGGAACTAAAAGAGTTGAAAGTGCAACTACAGGAGTTGCTTGACAAAGGGTTCATTAGGCCCAGTGCTTCACCTTGGGGTGCACCGGTTCTGTTTGTGAAAAAGAAAGATGGGTCGATGCGCTTATGCATTGAAAACAAGTATCCTCTGCCTAGAATTGATGATCTGTTTGACTAACTTCAGGGAAGTTCGGTTTTCTCTAAGATTGACTTAAGGTCAGGATACCATCAGCTAGGGATTAAGAAGGAAGACATCCCTAAGACTGCATTTAGGACTCGTTATGGACATTACGAGTTCCTTGTCATGCCTTTTGGATTGACAATGCACCAACAACATTTATGGATCTAATGAATAGGGTATTTAAGTCCTATTTGGATCAGTTCGTGATTGTTTTTATCGACGATATCTTGGTGTATTCAAAAGGACCAAAAGAACATGAGCAACACTTGAAGTTAGTTTTGCAAACTCTAAGGGACCACCAGTTATATGCCAAATTCAGCAAGTGTGAATTTAGTTGGACCGGATAACATTTTTAGGACATGTAGTGTCAGGAGGAGGAATTGCAGTGGATCCGGCAAAAGTGGAGATGGTAATAAATTGGCCGAGACCGACCACACCCACTGAAATACGAAGTTTCTTAGGATTGGCCGGTGATGCGTGATGGGGTGAGTGATTCTAGAACATAATTTTTTTAGAGGGGAATTTTGTGGTTAAGTGTATGGAGTAGTGTATATGGTAAAGAAACAAAAAGGAATTAGCAAAGATAGAACGATCGCATTCCAAGGTATAAAGGCCACGCCACCAACCGAGGATGAGGATCGAGATCTACGAAGTTCACCACCAAGGCCTAAAGCTGCCACCAGCCAAGGATAAAGGACTTCGGGATAGGAGAAGCTCACCACCAAGGCCTAAAGATTCCACCAGCCAAGGATAAAGGGCTTCTTGGCTCACCACCAAGGAGTGATCTATGCTCCAAGGATAAAGAAACCAAAAGGAGTTATCCACTCTCCGAAGGAGTTCACTCAAGCAGAGGAAAGCTCACAATTTCATTGATCAAATTCGTATCTCCCATACATTGGATAGTTTTCCCCTGTTTATAGGAGGATTTTAGCATTAGGAAATATTAAAAACAGACTTTAATGACCTAGGAACTTAAACCTTCGACTCTTGAACTGCATAACAATAAATACACCTAGGAACTTATGAAATGCAATTAGTAGTACGGGAATTTGCATTCTTGAACTTTTAGCTTTCCGTATTCTTGAACCGTTGGGCTTCCGCATTCTTCGACCGCATTCGCAAATCTTTAGCCTTCCCAAAATTCGAGGTCATCCCTTGACCAAAACCAAATTCTCCTGAAACTTCATCAATTGGTCATGCAAGACGTCTAAAATGGCCTCCCATTGCTAGTTATCGACGTACCACAAAATATCGATAAGTAATTAAAATTATTCATTCAAAATGATCCATCGAAGCACATAATGCCCAATTTCTTTATTGCCTTGGATAAGCATCGATGGTTCTGAGTTGGTCGATGGACCTACGTTGGATGCTCCCGCATCAGCCGGTTATTACCGAAGATTTATTGAAGGGTTTTCCCGATTGGCAGGTCCTTTAACCAAGTTAACTCGGAAAAATGCGAAATTGGAATGGAGTGGGGATTGTGAAAAGAGCTTTCAAGAGCTTAAAAGAAAGTTAACCACGGCTCCAATCTTAACCATACCCTCTGGACCGGATGGTTTTACGGTATATAGTGATGCATCTCACAAAGGATTGGGATGTGTTCTGATGCAACATGGCAAGGTCATAGCCTATGCATCTAGACAACTGAAACCCCATAAACTAAACTACCCCACACATGATCTAGAATTGGCAGCCATAGTGTTCACCTTGAAGATATGGAGGCATTACCTATATGGGGAGAAATTTGAAATTTATACGGACCATAAGAGCCTGAAATATGTATTCTCACAAAAAGAGTTGAACATGAGACAAAGAAGGTGGATGGAATTGTTAAAAGATTATGACTGCGAGATACGGTACCATCCAGGGAAGGCAAACAGAGTAGCAGATGCTCTTAGCCGTAAGTCAGCCATGGAGATGGCTAGCTTAAGAATAGCATAATGGAGTTTATTAAAGTTCGTAGCAGACTCGGAATTTAAGTTGAAGGTGGATAATTTACTGGTATGCTTAAAGCCCTAAGGATCGAGCCGGAAATCATCCAGAGGATCAAGACCTTGCAAGGATCTGACCTGGAGATCATGAAAGTGAAGGAGGCGATGTCCTTAGGAAAGAGACCAGAGTTTCAAATTTCCGAAGATGGGGCGATAAGATGCCAGGGACGACTTTGTGTACCTGACGACGAAGAAGTAAAGAAGGAGATTTTGTCAGAGGCACATAAGAGCAAGTATAGTATCCAGCCGGGTTGTACGAAAATGTACAGAAATCTACGACTGTTTACCAAAAACACAGGTCTCCGCAAAGTCGTAAGACCATGTATTGGGGTTGACGCTTAACTAGTGCCAAAAGGTCAAGGAAGTTGGTGACCTGATGACAGGGGAGCCGGCGACCAAAGCCCCGGTGAACGGCGGCCGTAACTAGAACGGTGAACGGCGGCCGTAACTAGAACGGTCCTAAGGTAGCGAAATTCCTTGTCAGTTGAGTTCCGACCCGCACGAAAGGCGTAACGATTTGGGCACTGTCTCGGAGAGAAACTCGGTGAAATAGACATGTTTGTGAAGATGCGGACTACCTGCACTTGGACAGAAAGACTCTATGAAGCTTTACTATTCCCTGGGATTGGGTTTGAGCCTTTCCTGCGCAGCTTAGGTGGAAGGCGAAGAAGGCCTCCTTCTAGGGGGGGCCAAGCCATCAGTGAGATACCACTCTGGAAGAGCTAGAATTCTAACCTTGTGTCAAGACCTACGGGCCAAGGGACAGTCTCTAGTAGACAGTTTCTATGGGGCGTAGGCCTCCCAAAAGGTAACGGAGGCGTGCAAAGGTTTCCTCGGGCTGGACGAAGATTGGCCCTCGAGTGCAAAGGTTGAAGAGAGCTTGACTGCAAGACCCACCCGTCGAGCAAGGACGAAAGTCGGCCTTAGTGATTCGACGGTGCCGAGTGGAAGGGCCGTCGCTCAACGGATAAAAGTTACTCTAGGGATATTAGGCTGATCTTCCCCAAGAGTTCACATCGACGGGAAGGTTTGGCACGTCGATGTCGGCTCTTCGCCACCTGGGGCGGTAGTATGTTCCAAGGGTTGGGCTGTTCGCCCATTAAAGCGGTACGTGAACAGGGTTCAGAACGTCATGAGACAGTTCGGTCCACATCCGATGTGAACCTTAGTGCATTGAGAGGACCTTTCCCTAGTACGAGAGGACCGAGAGGGACGCACCTCTGGTGTACCAGTTATCGTGCCCACGGTAAACGCTGGGTAGCCAAGTGCGAAGCGGATAACTGTTGAAAGCATGAAAGTAGTAAGCCCACCCCAAGATGAGTGCTGCAGTGATGTATGCAGCTGAGGCATCTTAACAGACCGGTAGACTTGAACCTTGTTCCTACATGACCCGATCAATTCGATCAAGCATTCGCCATCTATTTTCATTGTTCAACTCTTTGACAACATGAAAAAACCAAAAGCTCTGCCCTCCCTCTATGTCTATCCAAGGGATGGAAGGGCAGAGGCCTTTGGTGTCCCCTCCAGTCAAGAATTGGGGCCTCCTAATCACTTGTCATTATGCTTTTCTCTCATGCCTTTCTTCATTCATGGTTCGATATTCTAGTGTCCTAAGCGTAGAGGAACCACACCAATCCATCCCGAACTTGGTGGTTAAACTCTACTGCGGTGACGATACTGTAGGGAGGTCCTGCGGAAAAATAGCTCGACGCCAGGATGATAAAAAGCTTAACACCTCTCAAAACCCCAATTCTGAAATCCCTTCTCTCCCACTTCACACCTCGGAACGCACCCTTATTATAGAGAGAAAGGCGCTTTCACATCTTTTTTAGGGTTCTCCCGGGAACATATCCAGTGGAGACGGGGTGGGGCCTGTAGCTCATAGGATTAGAGCACCTAGCTACGAACCACGGCGTTGGGGGTTCAAATCCCTCCTCGCCCACAATCGGCCCAAAAGGGGAAGGACCTTTCCCTACAGGAGTAGGAAAATCATGATCGGGATAGCAAACCCAAGGCTATGGAACTTGGGTGTTGGCCTTTCGTCGAAATTAAATGGCCTTCCTTTTTTCTTTTTATTTATTATTTCTCGTTAAGGGCTGAAAAATGAAATAGAGTATGCCCCGGCATATTTTTTTTTGTTTTAAGCCTCGTAACTCTTCCTCAGCCAGGCTTGGTCAAAATAGCAGAGGAAGTAAAAATATTAATTAGTAGCATAGCGAAAATGCGTTCCTCGTCATTAATATGTTTGCTTGCGGTAATTGTGGCCTCTCGGGAGAATCGATAACTACATCTTTGATGCACTTCCTAGTACTAGTTGTAAATAGCCCCACCCCAGGACTATGGAACAAAGGGTTGTCCCGGACCTACACCGAGATATTGACGGTGATTCTCAAATATCGAAGAACAAAATGTCATACGATGAGATAGAATGCAATAGAAACAAAGACACAGGGAACGAACGGGTTACCTACTCTTAACGGACAACGAACCCTTTCATTCTCAATTCTTTAATTTGAAATGACTTTAATTCCAAATGAACCAAATCTCCCACAGTAGGATTTGAACGTACTACCAGTCAGTTAACAGCCAACCGCTCTACCACTGAGCTACTGAGGAACAACGGGAGATTCGATCTCATAGAGTTCAATTCCCGTTCTCAACTCATAACCAATATGAGCTCGAAGTTTCCTTTGTAACTCCCGGAACTTCTTCGTAGTGGCTTCGTTACATGCCTCATTTCATAGGGAATCTCAAAGTGGCTCTATTTCATTATATTCCATCCATATCACAATTCCATTCATTTAATATCCCTTTGGTGTCCATTGACATAAGAGATGTCGTTTCTAGTCTATATCTTTCTATTTCTATATATGGTAAGTTAAAAAAATCATCATATAATAATCCAGAAAAGAAATCGAAATAGAAAAGAAAAAAGGGAGGTTTGGGATGATTTTGAAATCTTTTCTACTAGGGAATCCGGTATCCTTATGCATGAACATAATAAATTTGGTTGTTATGGTCGGACTCTATTATGGATTTCTGACCACATTCTCCATAGGGCCCTCTTATCTCTTTCTTCTCCGAGCTCGGGTTCCGGAAGAAGGAGAAGAACGAATCGAGAAGAAGGTATCAGCAACAACGGGTTTTATTGCGGGACAACTCATGATGTTCATATCGATCTATTATGCGCCTCTACATCTAGCATTGGGTAGACCTCACACAATAACTGTCCTAGCTCTACCGTATCTTTTGTTTCATTTCTTCTGGAACAATCACAAACACTTTTTTGATTATGGATCTACTAACAAAAATTCAATGCGTAATCTTAGCATTCAATCTGTATTCCTAAATAATCTCATTTTTCAATTATTCAATGTTAGCCAGATTAGTCAACATTTATATGTTTCGATGCAAGAACAAGATGTTATTTGTAACAAGTAGTTCTGTTGGTTGGTTAATTGGTCACATTTTTTTCATGAAATGGGTTGAATTGGTATTAGTCTGGATACAGCAAAATAATTCTATTCGATCGAATAAGTACCTTGTGTCAGAATTGAGAAATTCTATGGCTCGAATCTTTAGTATTCTCTTATTTATTACTTGTGTTTACTATTTAGGCAGAATACCGTCACCCATCGTTACTAAAAAATTCAAAGAAACCTCATAAACGGAAGAAAGGGGGGAAGGCGAGGAAGAAACATAGGTACAAATAGAAACAACTTTCGAAACGAAGGGGACTAAACAGGAACAAGAGGGATCCACCGAAGAAGATCCTTCTCCTTCCCTTTTTTCGGAAGAAAAGGAGGATCCGGACAAAATCGATGAAAGGGAAGAGATCCGAGTGAATGGAAAGGAAAAAACAAGGGATGAATTCAACTTTCAAGAGACATTCTATAAAGATAGCCAAGTTTATAAAACTTCTTATATGGATGGGAATAAAAATAAAGAGAATTCGAAGTTAAAAATATTTAAAAAGATCGATTTTTTTAAAAAAAAAAAAAAAAAACCTCTTGTGACTCATCGTAACAAGATGGTGTGGAGTCCAACTTGGAAGGCCCTGCCGACTCATCGTTTAACCCTGCAAATAAAATATGGCAGAAACGCTTAAAGCTCAAGGACAAAGAGTTGATGCAGACTCGATCTGTGTTTACGTCACTGTCTTATGAGTTGGCGGCTTTTCCGTTTTTATTATTAGGTGTTCATTCGCTGGGCCAGCAGTGGTCCCAGGGTTGTTTGTGGTACCCACGAGTTTGATATCCACTGGAAAAAAATAAGAAATTGTTCACTGGTATCGATCTCGATTGGTTCGAAAAAAGAATCGGACCAACTCTTCCATCAGTGGATGAGATGGGTATCCCTCCAATTACTGGTCGTCTAGGTTGTAGTGTTGAGGGAGGGGGAAAAGACGGATATTTGCCATAGGTAACTATATCAATCAGAGGTTATTACGACCAGTCCATGACTGGTTGGCTGAAGTTCTACGTCGCATCCCAATGGATGGAACCTTTGAACAAAGCCGTCCTCTAGACAGATTAGTTGGCAGTAGGATTTGTTATTCCTTCGATTTGAAATCAGCCACGGATAGATGGCCGTTGTTATTTCTCTTCGAAGTTATGCAATTCCTATTTGATCGGTCGTTCGCTTCCAGCCTTGTTAATTCGACGTTGGCTTGGAACATATTTGAGAAAACTTTTGTTAAACGAAAGTTTTCTCAAATAGCGTTTGTGGCTGGACAACCGTTAGGATCTCATGCGTCTTGGCCTCTATTTGCACTATCTCATCATCTTTTGATTTGGTATTGTGCAGATCAAGTGTAGGTGTATCCAGGTGTTCGCTTTACTAAGTACGGTGTACTCGGTGCTGACGTTGTCATCGCTGATAAGGAAGTGGTTGAGGTCAATGAGTCTGCTTTTGGAAAATTAGGAGTAACAATATCCTATCAAAAATCCCTTATTTCGGAGAGCGGTTCTGCCGAATTTGCCAAGAGATTCCGAGTTCGAGATTGAAGTGTGGACCTAAGTCCTATCTCAATCAAGAGCTTGATGAATTCCCATCATCCATGTGGGATCATGGCCATCCATCTTAAGTACGGAATCAAGAGATTTAGTACACTTGCTCATATAAGTGGTGTTGGCTATAGAGTCTTGGCAAAATTGGATCATATCGGTTCTACGATCCTTATTTGAGGGACGTGATCATTGACTTCTTATTAGAAGAAATGAAGCCAAGGGATCTTTCATTACCTCCAGATGCTCTATTTGTGAGCAGGCGGGTATGAAAGATTTCATAGAATGTTCCACCTTAAGAGTATGGGTTAAGGACTGGCTACGGTACTGTCGATGAAACTACTGTACCCTAGAGAACCCTGATGGAAACATCCAAGATGCACCTATTGTAAATTGGAAATGGAAAATCACTTGGACAGATCCTCATCTTGTTCGATTTGGTCTTCTGTGGAAGATTTTTGCTCTGATTGCATTAAAGGGACTAGATTTTCAGTTACCTATACTCGAAAGTTCTAGTTCACCATTATCTGGTTATCTCTTGGGTGGGATCTCTGGTACAAACTTCCTAGTAAAATCCTGTGGTTGTGACCAATCGCACGCTGGAAGAGGAGTAATCCACCCTGGGGTTGATAGCCCTTTGATGGGTAGTCCTCAACCAATGAAGTCCATCAGGTAAATGTATTTTTCAATAAAAAAAGAAAAAAAATTTGTAGTGATCCTCGGAATATTAATTATACATAGAAGGATATCTATGTATATCCTTTCAATTCCAAATTTGGAAATAGAATATAATAATCGAACATGTCTTCTTTTTCATTTCTGCGAAATATTTTTTATGGATGCTAATAGTTTAGCAGGATAACTTGTTTTATTAGAACTAATATTTTTTTTTCCGGAGTTAAAAATCCTTTCTTCTCTTTTGTCATTTTTTCTATCTGATTCCTGTTTGTGCTTGTTCTATTAGCCAGATCTTTCATTTTTCTGTCAATGAATAATCTGTCCAATCCAAAAATTGAATTTGAATGGACGATTCATGAATCATCCGATTACTGATTATCCCATCTTTTTCTTTTTTAGTTTCACTCAATTCAGATATTTCTCTTAATCCAAATAATGGAATTGGGTTTCTTTTTGAAAGTTGTTTTTTTATTCCTTTTTTTTTCTAATGTTTTAGAGGAGACATTTTCTTCTTTTTAACCCGAACTTGTGGCATCCCAAAAATTAGAGACAAGCTAGAAGATGTATTAAGGCCCATAATTAGGTAATGAAATTGCCTACGGTTTATGCTTTAGCTATTAATTTTTCCCATAAAACTAAGTGTTATACGCTGGTGTTCTTGAGTTTTTAAGTTAGTACTATAGGTTATTTTAGTAATAAGAATTTATTCTTTGCTTTGCATCTCATAGATTTAATCCCTATAGATTAAATGTTACAAGTTTTTGACCATGTGAAATTGGAAATTGGAATCAACTAAGAGAGGGAATTAAAAAGGAATTACTAAAAAGTAAAAAGGGTAAAAATTTAAATTCTTTTTGGACTGAACTTTAGGCCCAAGAGTAAAGGGCCTAAAGTGGGCCATTTTGGCCTGGCCCATGAAGCCCATTAAGGGGCCTTCAACCGAGCAAAGAGGGGAGGGGGGATCGGTTTGTGCATGTCCTCCCCCATTTGTCCTAAACTCCCTTGCCATTTGTCCTTCATGCACCTTAAATCATTGCTAATGATGGAGGGGAAGACTTTTAGGGGGGGAAAAGCAACCGGTTAAGGGAGTGAGAGAGAGAGGAGGTTCGGACCAAAAAGCAAAGAGAGAAAGGGAGAGAGTTTGAGAGAAAGAGAGAAACCGAGGGAGAGAGGAGAAGGAGGAGCCGCTCGCCCGCACGCCCGTCGTCCGATCGTCCGCCCTTTCGCCGTCCGTGTGCCGTCGTTGGTCTGATTTTTGGAGGCAAGTTGGGATCCCTTGCTGCTCTTGCATGTGTGTTTTGCATGTATGTTTGGATTAGTGATGAATTTTGAAGGTTGAAGGTCCAAGAACCGAAGCTAGGATGAATTGTTTTTGGAAATACCTTCTTTTTTTCGAGTATACCGTTGAACCCCGAATATTGTAGAGGCTTGCCTGTGTAATTTGAGTTAGATTCTTGCTTCAACTCCTTCACGAAAGTTGTAGATAACATCTTAAACTACAACATACTAAAATTTGGGACTAAATGGTTAAGTTTTGAGGGGTAAAACCCTCCCTCTACGAAAAATGCTAGATCTGGAATTGTTTTGTGGTCTCTTGGTGGATTTGAGTGTTGCATGTCACTTTTTATCAAGAATTTCACTTCGACCCCTTCATGAAACATCTTTATCTATGTGTTAACTACAACATACTCAAATTTTATGAGTTTTGATGGCCATTTGCATATTAAACCGACTGTGATATGAAAACTGTGCAAGGTGTGTGTTTCGGACTTGGAAATATTGACATGCATGACCTATAACTTTCTGTACAAATTTCTTTTGGAGAAATTTCCTTCCAAGAACGTCATCTCAGGTACAATTTTCATAAATGGCAAGAAGGCTTATGCATTGTTTGATACGAGTGCTACGCATTCTTTTGTGTCTGAAAGATATTGATTGTTCAGAAAAATTGAAACGACTTTTCTTGAGACCCCTCTTTGTGTTTCTACACCTTTAAAGGATGTGGTGTTGTCCACACTGGTGTGTGAAAAATGTAAAATAACCATAGGAGGAAGAGATATGGAAATAGATTTAGTTGTGATGGCCATGTATGATTTTGATATTATCATAGGGATGGATTGGCTTCACAAGTATTGGGCCAAAGTGGATTGTTATAGAAAACTGATCCAGTTTGTTGTACCTGATTGGTCGGATTGTAAATTTCTGGGAGGCCAGACTGGCCTATCTATAGCACTTATTTCTGCAGTAGAGGTTGATACGAAAGGTGTCTTGTGGATGGACGAGTTCCTAAACTACAAAAGATATGGAGCGGATGGCGTACTGATAGATCTCCTATTCGTTGGATCCAGTTGAATAGCCCTTTTTTTTTTATTAGTAAAGTTGCTCGAGACCGGAGAATTTTAACACAATCGAATGGTAGAAGAATGAATGGGTTCGTTAGGAATCGATAGTCGTTGTCTGGACATACGATTTACAGTCGGCCGGGTAGAGGAGAGAACAACGACGAAGTTACTGGTTGGAAAGGAAAGGACAAGACCACCTTTCGTACATTTCTACTAGTCCAGAATTCGAATAGCGAACGAAAGATCAAGAGATTGGATTTAGAAAGCACTTCCAGCAGGGTTGACGGCTGTGTGGCCCTCATTCAGCTAGAAGTAGGAAAAAAATCCCGGCACAGCCGTTGACTTAGTATCCTTCTCCGCGTCGACTGAACCACCCACCTAACTTCTTAGAAAAGATCCGATAGAGAGCAACTACCTAAGGTGCTTCTAAGCCCTTCACCAATCACGGGCTTTCATCTATTAAGTCTTAGTACTATGTTCTCGAAGCTTGACTAATAGGGGGCTGAGGGGTGATCAATCCGGTCAGTCAAAAAATAGGTTAAAAGAAAGGTGACTTTCTTGATCTATAGTTCCTCTTCTTTCTCTTCTCTCTCTTGACCAATGCTTCGGCTTCCATGACTCAAAAGATCAGCCGGTGTGACACAGGTGTATCGAGGTAGGCCATGGATTGAATAGAGAAAGAAGGGCTCGTTTTTGACAGATTTCGTGCAACCCCCAACCTTCTACTTGGCCACTCCTCTCTCTTCCGGCTCTAAGTGACTTGACCACTTTCATGCGTTGAAAGAGAAGTTGCGCTTCCGATCTTGTTCTCAACTGCGGGTCTGGTCCTTTAGGCGAGGCTCTTTACTTTACAGGGTGGTTCCCTTTACGTTTAGGAATTCGTGGTTTGCTTACTTTTCTTTGTTTGGTTACAATTCATGCCCACTCGTCATGAACCCCGCCCACCCCAACGCAGAGTCGCAACTCTTCCTGTAGAAAGCTCCTTCAACTGATCCAAGTGATTCAGTCAGTAGGAAAGTCAGATGCCTCTCCTGCGGGCCGAAACATTTCCTTTGAATAGATGCGGTTCTCCCCATAAAGAAAGAATGAGTGCTCACTCTTATGTTTGGTTTGGGGCCCACCTAATTTTGGTGAGAAATCTCACCTTTTGGAAATCTCAAATAAAGGAGAGTGGGACTATAGGTTTTTTTGAAGACCTCTCCCTTCTTCATTATTCTAATCATTGAATTAGGTAGAACAATCGCCCTACCCTACTTCTAAGGATAGATGAAAAAGGTGGGAGAGGGTTTAGGAGGAATTTTGAGCGCATGCTTGTTGCTTTCATAGAGAAAGGGCTTGGCATTTCACTCTTTGTTGTGGGGTTGTCACGGATTGGCCGGCCATACGGATAGGGAAGTCCAAAGAGCTTTTTCTTTGTCGAAGTTTCACATCACATTAGTCATTCCATTCCTTTTAGAAAGCCTAAAACGTGCAGGCCTATCTAAGAATAGAGAGGGTACTTTCTGATTTGAAAATTTGGTTTTATTACGATGTATGCGATGGCATATAGTTGAAGAAGAAAACTAGTTCTTCTCTTGATCCAATTTTGGTTGATTGATCTTGCCACTTAGAACTGGTGGGTAGGTCTGTCTTTCTCTGGATTCAGCTGAGCTGAAAGACATGAGACATACATAAAAAATCGTTTAGATCCGGACCGAGCTCTCGAAAGCTCATGTGACTAGAGGTGGGAAGATATGGGCTCGAAAAGCATGTTAATAATCACCGCGGGCACTTATGCCCCGAGTGCTCAACTTCATCCCAGAAGTGGAACTAACTGGAGGGTCGGTATGCGAAGAGAGGTCTCCCTTGTAACAGGAGTGAAGAATGACCCGATCCGGCCACAAGAAGACAAGCAGAGTGGCGAGGCAATGGTACCAGACGTTAAGGAGAGAGAAGTGAGTTGGTCTCGATGATAGCCCAGGCGAGTCTCGTGGGTGATAGTTTGACCCATATGTTGGATATAGTTCCCTTCGGATTGGGGTTCCAAACCTGCCCTATCCCTTGTTGCCGCGGAGCTCGAGGTCTACTTCTACCTAGATACATACAGCTTGCCTTACCACCATTTCAGAGTCGACGCCCCCTTTTCTGATAGAGGGGAGTGAGAAAGAGATTGATTTTCGGATCGCCTAATTCAATAGCTCAAAAATAGGTGGACTTCGCCCTTTCCTTTGAACCATAGTTAAGTGTTGCACCAGGGGGGTTGTTCAACAAACGGGAAGCAAACAAAGTCTCCATACCAACATGGAAGGCTTCGTAGCTATCCAGAAGAGAGCCTTACTCTATAGGGGTGCTAACATTTTACTAATAGAATATCAAGTCAAGGCTCTTCTTCTGTTCTACAAATCTAACTAATCTATACGACTATGTCTTCTAGAGTGCACTAGCATAGTAATTTGTAATTTTTTTTATGCCATTAGAAGCCTAAGCCGCACTATACTATACTTGACTGAACCTCCTTACGCCGGTTCAAAGAAGGCAATAAGAGAGGACTGACACGTCAGCTCCGAGAGCACCTTTTCCCTAAGCATTTCTTTCTCCATCTAAGGTGAGGGAAGAACCTAAGGGAAAAACCGCTTTATTACCAATTAGTTGGAAGAAAGAAGGAGCAGCCAGGTCTAGGAGAACGGGCGGTTGGCTTAGTTCCACTTTGTGAATAGTGCGTTGGCTCGGTTGAGTAATGTAGTTTGCTCGGCTCGAAGCAGACTTGTACTATTCTAGAGGAAAGACATTTCTCTCTGGGAAAAAACATAATCTTTCTATATTTGTTTGTTAGAGCTCATCACTGAAGAATGGTGGCTTGACCTTTTGGAATTAGAGCAGAACTTCTTCGCGTGAGCGGCATACGTAAAAGGCTGTTCGGACCCCCTCCCTCTTGTTTGAGGTGCGTTGCCATCGTCTCTTTCTCCTTTGCTAGTTACATGGCATGGATTCGGCAATTGACAAATCGGATCTTGGCTCGTTGTCCCGCCGATGAACCAGTCTAGTGGTCCTCCCTCTCTTTGTCTTCTTCTTGCAGCTTTTCTCGTCCATCCTGCCCTGCGCCGCGTACAGATTCAGTTACAGGTATCTAAGCATCTATTAGTGTTGGGGGCTGGGGCGCAAAGCGCAAACCGCTCTTCGATCTCCCGGTGAGTTGGACGGGAACGAGACAGAGGGGGTTCTCTGAGGAGAATTTTAATAGGCCCTTTCTATTCGAATAGTGGAAAGTCTTCTTCTTAAGGGATTTTCTTTTTTCTTAGCAACATAGAGTTGGAACTTAGCCGTGCAAGTTGCGAGTTGACCAGTGTGAAGCTTTAGCTTCGTTGCCAGCTAGAGCTCCTAGCTGAGGACCAGGTAGCCCTTTCGAACTCAGCTGACCCGTTGTTGATTCAGTTTTTTCCCTATTTGAGATAGATGAATCAATGAAACTTTTAACGCCGGTTCCTGCTTGGTCAATAAGGCCCCTATCTTTCATGCTATTCAGGAAAAGAAACCTTTCAATGGTGTTAATAAAAAAGCCCTTCCTGCCTACACAAGATTGTAGCATCCCTGCAAATCTCTTTTTAAAAACAAAGTTTAATAGCCACTGCCCCCTGTTGGGCCTCCTCTCCGAGGAAAAATCTCTATCTCAACAATAACTCTTCTCTACAGTGCAAGCCCACCTGATATTCCTTTGTATCATTCGTTCCTAGATAGCTGTGGTCTTCCAAGATACATATGGAAGATTGCGAAGCCTGCTCCCCTTATGTGTGATGGGAGGTGAGGCTGTTCAAGGCAATGATAATTGGCAGGGCAGTCAAGCTTTCGTGGGGATGGCTTAAGAGAGATTGAGGTTCTATTCTTCGCGAAGCTCATACCAGGGAAGTTGTTACGAGAGGAGGTTGAGCTTCCGAGGTCCTTATCCAGATGAGTGCTAGGCAAATTGACTTGTAGCTTGATAAAGGGCGGATGGAAGGATAGCTGGGAATCCCACTTATCTTCTAAGGAAAAAGTCTTTCTCAGTATGTAATGAACCGAACGCTTCAGCTGGGAAGAAGAAAGTCACTGCTGGACCAATGCTAGTAAGTGCCAAATTAAAAGGCAATGATAATGTTCTCAGTAGCAGATGAAAGTATGCAAGCTGGGACAAAGATCTCCAACCGAATTGGCACTGCCACTGTTGAGTGATTCTCTTTCCTGGCGTGGAAGCCCCTGGATGCTGTGCAACAACTCGTCTGATTGGCTAGACATCTCCTTGTTCGGGTCATGCACACCACAAGTAGAAGAAACTAGATCTCTTATTCGCCTTCCAACGGGGGAACTCTCTCAGGTCCTAGTTTTTTTGGAATCTCTTTGGATCATCGGGTAAAGAAGCTAGTCTAGCATCAACATCATCCCTGGGTAGAACTCCTAGCCGCTAACCCTATTATAGACTTTCCCGCACTTCGACTAGCTCCCTACTTGTCTCCTTCTCTTAGTTTCACTCGGAAAGCTGATGACATCTAGCTTTTCATCTTCCACCCCACTAGCTCCTTGCTTAGGTAAGACTATCCCTTTCCCATGAAGTACTTTTTTTGTCCTTGTTGCAGCTCTTGGGCGAACTCATAGGTCTTTCGGACCTTCTTCCATATGCCTTCCTTCTAATTTGACGCACAGGAGATGCAGACTAGTAAGCAGCTTTATCCTTCTAACAAAAGAGTATGGCGTTGTCAGACGAGTCTTTAAGCCCTTCTTTTTACGGCCAAGGGGGTTTTCAACTGATTGTGAGCTACCGGGAAGGAAGTCTCGTCCCCATTTTATAGAAGTAGCCTCAGAGTCAAGCACGGGGAAAGCAGCTCTTGGAGCGGATTCAAAGCAATTTTGAAGAAATTAGATACTATGAAGTAAATCAATTATATACTATAATAATTTTACCCTCTCTTTCGTTTCACTCTACCAGTGTAGATGAGATTACTTCATTATTTATAGCGTAATTCTTTATCCCTTTTGTGTGCCACTAATGGTAGTGGTCTTAAGCATCTTTAGCTTCTTATCTCCTTTTTTTTACTCCCATGGATTATTCTGTAATTTCCCGAAGAAGGACTAGCTTCTCATCTTGTGCATAGAGTCAAGCATCTCTAAATTTTGTCATCAAGTCATTTAGAGCCTTCGCTGTTGGGGGAGAGAGAACTCGTCTTGTCAGGGTTAGGACCTGTTGGGGGAGAGAGAACTCGTCTTGTCAGGGTTAGGACTTAGGGCATACCTTTCAGATTGGTAGTATCAAAAGAAGTTCTTTGTAAAAGCTCACATCCTCCAATACTAGCCCTTGGGCAAAAGATCTAATAGAGTAAGTGGTAGGAGATCCACTCAGGCTCGTTGGTCAGATAGATGAGAATAGGATTGGTAAAGAACTCCTTGGCTGATAGTCTATTCCATTAGAGCTACCTATGTATTGAAAGACAATGTACTTTCCATACTCTCCTTGGAAGGACAGACAGCATTCGTATCTGAGGTAAAGGATCTGCTCCCAAAGTTTACCCTTCTTGTAGAGCTCTCAAGTTTTCCTTCCTTTATTCTGAGTTGCTAGTAGGAAGCAAGGCTATGGAAATTCGATTCTGAGGTGGGCAAGGTTTAGAATCTCTTAGGACTGTTTCTAATAGATTTGATTATAGCTACTCCTCTTTACGTTGCGAGTAGGGATGCGGTTGGTTTGTGAAACATTAAAAAATCCATGTGTGTGGAACGGAATACTTTGCTTCAAAGACCATTATGACTTCATCCAAACCTATATTTTTAGGGCTTTGAAGAAGATTCATCATTCGAAGAGCTTTTCACTTGTTTTGGATATAGACCAACTAAGGAGAATTTCTATCTTTCAGATAAGAGAGCTTTACCAGTCTTGTCTTTGCTTAATCCCTTTCCACCTTGGAAGAAGACCCTTTGAATCGTACTTCAGCTGTTCCGTATTCAAAGTCAGTCCCTCTCTCCGTCTAGCACTTCGCCCGTAACTTGATTCCGAAATCCGTAAACATTCCATCAAAAATAGCATACCCTACTTAGAGATTGGCTCTATCACATCTTACAACAATCGAATAGACAGCCAGGAAGGAAGTGATTAAAAGCAAGCAATGTTTTTTGTTTCCCGGGAAGATAGGTTACTTCATATAAAGCATGTAACTTGTCAATTCCGGAGCGGAACTTTCAATCAAGGAAGGAAGGCTTTTTAATCTCCTTCAAGCAAGTAAAAGCTAGCAGTCGTAGGGTAGGCCCATTGAGCAAGTGAGTTCTTTTTTAGCCAGTTCGGAAAAAGAAAGTGGCATTCCATTTGCCTTCGAGCTCAGCTAATCCCCAGCCCCTTCTGTTGCAGTTGCAGTAAAAGGGGAGTCCATTCGATCAGGAAAGGAAGATGCATTTTCCTAAGAAGAGAATCAAGTGACTTCTAGACTTTCTGTCGCAAGCCCCTCTATCGATTGTGAGTTCCCAGCCATGGGGACTTCTCTTTCTCCAGTTTGAGATCCAGCTGGCTAGTTTGAAAATGTTTACCTTACAGGGGGTAATCTAGTGGCAGTACTAGTCCCGATGGTGATCTCTGTTTTTGGGGTCCAAGCGGGTACTTTTCCCGTCCTGTGATCAAGGCTGTGATAAAAAGCCTGTTTTGTAAACCCAGTTAAAGGCCAGCAAATGCAATCTCTGAGTCTAAGGAAATTGCTGTTACTTTACACCGTTGTGAAACCTTTTCCTTCCTTGTGCGAGCCATTTCCAGGACTGGACTCAATTTTCTAAAACCAGTGAAGATATTTGGAATTCTCTTCTCAATGTCGTGCCAGCTGAGGGAATAGTTTACAGGCAGGTTCCATTTGCTGTGGAACCAGTCGAGGTTGGTCAAGATCAATAGGCCAAGTTACTTTGAAAGCCCTGCTCTTGGAAAATTCCCTGCCGAGCTTGCTGAAGTTTTAGAAACGACTTTGCTGTGCTTGCGGTCCATTCCCTTCATTTTTGAGGAGGGGTGGTGAGGCAAAGCCGAGCTGGAAACGAGCCCTCGGGGTGCTACCGCTTTAGAAAGAAAATTTCTTCCTTTCTCAAACGAAAGCATTCTCTATTTTATGAAAAGTGGAGTGAGAGCCTCTGCTTGCGGGTGAGGGGTGCTGGAAAGCAAGAGAGCGTAAGCTGTTCTGATCTCAACGGAAGCTGAGATTAATTACAACCTGCTACCGGAGAGAGTGTCTTTTCAAAGTTTCCTGAACCGCCTTCTACCGCTAATAAACAACCTTAGAGACCCTTCCTCGGTAGGAATATATACGAGACTAAATCCGAGTAGTGGAGTTTACATAGCGAGTATAGAAAAAAAAACGAATAAACGCTTTATTGCGATTTCTTCTTCAGCCGATTGGAGTTTCAGTTGATTTAGTTTACCTGAAGCACCCATAGAAGCTCCAGTTTTCCAAATGGAGCCACAAATAGGAGGATGGAAAGATACGACTCATTTCACTGTGGCGCCCCTAGACGATTTCAAGGTCGTCTTAGGGATAGAGTTCTTGGATACCAAACCAAAGCCGTCCGTACGCCATACTTAGGCACCTTAGGCATCATGGATGAAGGAAGACCAGGCATGATTCCAAGTCTTAATGTGAAGACTAGTGTTCCCACTTTATCCGCCTTGCAGCTTGTGCAGGGAGTCAAGAAGGACGAAGAAACCGTTCTGGCCCACCATTTGTGAAACCCCCTCTTCTCGGGCTATAGGGCTTCCTCTTTAGAGTCCGAGGCTTGAGTTTCCTTTTCGTTTATAATTCTTCCATGGCAGTGGGTTCCATTACAGGGGAGTCCGGGTCGGGGGGGTGTAAAGGCAAGAATTGTCTAACCAATAGGTCCGGTATACCTACTTTCAACATTTTATGGCACGGCCAGACTCTTTGTGGTGTCAGGTCATAAAGGCCAAATATTTCCCATCCAATAGCCCTTTCGACGCTGAACCCACGTGCGAGGCATCTGTCGCCTGGAAATCCATCTTAGCCACGCTAAAAGGAAAAGCTCGAGTTAGTGGTGACGGGTTAGCTAGGGCTATCCTCCATCCTTTATTTTACACGCATAGGAGAATGTCATGAAAATAATGACTAGTCTTAGCCTAGCAAGAAAGTAGAAGCATGGTGTATGTTCTGTTGCTCAATTCTCTTTCGAAATTAGGCTAGGCTTGTATTCAAGGTATGGAACCCCCTTTCTTCACCCCGTCGCGTCTCAAGATCTTCAACTATTTCTTCTCAATCTTTTCGTAGACGACGATTTGGCAAGACAAGAGGATTAGACTGAATATGAAGAACCCCTGTCTCAGTCTCTTACATTCTAGTCATAAAAGATATCCAGGCAACAAAATATTCTAGTTTAGATCGAATTTTCTGAGTCAAGTTGATCCCAATATTTGATGGGCTTTGATAAAAAAATGAAATCAGATTGTTGGTAAAACTTAACAAGAATATTATCAATCTGAGAAAAGGAAAGGAGTAATTACACTCAAACTAAGCAAAAAAGATGCAACGGTATCTGGTATAACTGACATATCATTAATTGCCATATAAGAAAAAAGGGGCTTGTCACTTGGATTCGGAGGGCTACGGTGTTGCTTGCCTAGCTGCTAAAGCCCTTCGCACGTTGAGGAGTGTGGTGATAAATGAGGTAGACCCCTAACCAAGTCTTCTTACTTAACTTCACTAATCTGTTGAAGGTAAGACGTCCCAAACAAATCTGTAATACCATAATTAGGGTCCGTACCTATTTGATTTGCCTGAGCCTCCATAGACTTTCCCTCGAAGATGTATATTCCTTCTAGCTAGAGTCTCATAGTTCATTGCCCTTTCCTTAATCTGGCATTTTTTTGAACTCAACCTTGAGTGCCAACTACAGCTGCAAAATGTAAAAAAACTCCCATGGAGAATAGGGGGTGAAAGAGCTACTGTCTAGAGGGGGAATTACCCTACTGCTACGAAAGCTGGCCAAGGAGATTACTTCAAATAAAAAGGCTTGACCCAAGATTGTACTAGCTACTCGCTGAAAGGCACAAATTCCCACGAGATATAAGATATAAGAGGGGGTCCAATCGTTGGAAGGTAACTTGATCTAAGGGCACTGGCTCTAGACAACTAAACCCCCGGTAAAGGGCATAGAGACTACAAGTGCACGGCTGGCTATATCCTATGATAAAAGCACTTTCTTGAACTGTCTTGATCACACTCACTGTCTTCTCTAAGATCCTTGCGCTTTCTGTATATTCTGTCGCTTGTTCGTTAGCTACTTAGGAATGAAGGGGAAGACATAAGGACAGGGACGAAATTATCTTATAAGGGAGCGGACACTAAACAAGGGCTTCTACTGCTTATCCATAGTCAACTATTCATTGACTACATATTAAGTGGAGACTGCTACAAAGACTGGTACAACCATTGGTAGGAAGAAAAATCCAAATACGGACGATACTAGTTCGAGAAATCCAAGGACTGAAAAGGAGAAGTCGGTTTCCTCAAACTCAGGGTTTAGGTTCGGATAGCGGGAAATCTCAAAACCCCTCATGCATAACCACGGATACCTTCTGGTTGATAAACCATATCTAGAGCCAAAGGTAGAGCGGACTACCCCGTAAATAACCCTACTTTCATTTACTCTTTTGACTTGATAAGAGACTGGGCTTTTGCCGTTTATTGATGGATCCCCACTTGTTAAGGAAGAGCTTTCAAGGCTTTCAAAAAAGTCACTTGCTTTACACAAATAATGATTTCAAATTGATGGATTTTCCCTTGCGGCAATTGGATAGCTAGGAAGACTTCATAGATGTAGAAAAGAGGGCTAGCTTTCTTTGGCGATTATAGAATTATCATTTTTAAAAGTGCTTGCTTAATCAAAATATATATGGAAAGCAAATAGGATAATTGTAACTAGCCCCAGGATTGCTCACATGAAAAAGAAGGAGACTGATAGACGGGCTTACTCACAGATACTTCCCTAATCTTTATCCCACTGGTTGGTACGACATCTAGGGGAAATCGCAACTCGTCTGGTCTGGACCAAGAGCAACTCGTCTAGGGATGGAGACTCTTCCCTCGCCTCATTAGGACCCTCCGATAACTAGCACGACGAGTACAGATAATACGCTAATAGGGGTAATCTGCTAATAAATAGAGGTTCGCAGGCAAAGGTATGAAAGAATTTCTCGTGAGGGATGTTACAACTCGACTAAAAGAGAGGGAAAGGCATTTTCAATTGAAGCACTTAGGACTTCAACCCTTTTTTCTGCAATTGGCTATGCAGCTACTTCTTTTTGGTAGGCTTCTACTCCAATGGGGTATGCCACTATTCTTGAGGGATAGGCAAGACAGACTCCTTCTCCATGATAGGCGGCACCAACTACTCCAACGGGCTCATCAGGAGAAGAGATTTCAAATGACAAAGGCAGAAAGCCTAGAAGGAAACAATAAAGATGCTACTGGAAATATCTTCGGGGAAGCTAGTACTCAAACTACAAGAAAGGAAACTGGTTTGCTTGCTCACATGCTATTAGCCCACCGACTTTATTGCTTTCCTAAAATCTCTTTTCAAAACAAACCCCCAATTTCTTGACTGAAAACACTGAGCTGACTGATTCCCTTACGGTACTCATTAAGTTGGTTTTGATTATTATGAAAGGCTATTCAAATAACGAAGTGAAAGGTTATGAACTCACTCCTCTTTACAAATTGTTGAATAGAGTTATTACTAATTTTCTTGTTTCAAGAGATCAAGTTTCCAAAGTCACTCCTTATTCCGCATAAAAGAATCAACCTTATTAGCGCTCGATCGGCCAGTCTTAACCTGATAGGAAGAGTGTCTTGATGTTAGAAGATGGAAAACCTATTAGGTCAATGGCTTTCTGTACCAGGCTTTTCTCTTTCTATTCCTATTCTTGACTTGAAAGAAGGCCCTTTTCTACTCGTTTACTGAGCGAATTGCTTGACTAAGGGTAACGAGCTCCACTAACTGACTTCACTTTTGAGCGTACCCCAAGGCTCTCCTCCCTCCCCCTTTTTTAGCCAAGACCATCAAGCCCATTTTTCACCTTGAAAGAAGGCCCTTTCCTTCTTCGAACGACGCTAGTAGAGAGAAATTCCTTCCGGCTAATGAAGATACTACTCCAGTCTTCCCATTCATTCCCAGTGGATCCTTCTTCTCCCTAAGAATTGAACGAACCAGGTTCACCTATACAAGAGAATAAAAACAAGCAACAATGTACTTCCCACTTGGGATGTCCCATGATTCTGCTAGCTTAGAAACTCAGGAGAATGACAAGGGTTGCTAGGTCAGAAAAGCTATAACTAACAATTCACCCCAAGTAGGATTTGAACCTACGACCAGTCAGTTAACAGTCGACCGCTCTACCACTGACCTACTGAGGTACAAGGGACTTAAGTAAGCCGACTCTCGTTCTTTGGACCAACCTATGACCGAACGAAAATGGGTTCGTCACTCTTTCTTTTTCACATACACTGGGAGATAAGGTTATGAGAGCAAGCCCCTCCCCGGCCGGAGAGCGTCCAGGACAAGGCGGCGACGGTCAACCATCCACTCTTGAGATTCATATTGATCAATCGATCTCCGTGTCCTACCAGTTCGCTAAGTAGACTCACTCTACCGAGATGCAACAAAGGTTGGAACTATTCCTGCCAAATACAAGGGACCTAATTCTCATCCTAGGAGTGAGCAGGTATGATGGAGTCCCCTCTCTGTCGATCACTCAAGTACGCATCCAGTCAGCGCATAGCGAACGAAAAAAGCATTCATGCCAGATTGGATTCTCTTCCTCAAAAATAAATGTCTATCAATTGATCCCTATCCCTATTCATTCGGTCAAAGTCTCCATGGCCTTTTCACTCCCCTCTACTGAGAGGCGCACCATGTTGATAGGAATCGGCAAAGACCTTCTTGTACACATCCTCGAGGGTAGCATTCATGGCAATCATCACTACTTTCTCCCGAGGGCGTGGTATGGCTTTCTTCTTTGTGTTGTTTGATAGATGTCGAGTGCTGCTTTTCCCCGTCCAAGAATCTCCATCTGCCCAAAGTGGCAAGCTAGAATCCTTATGCCAGGTTGGTTGTACAAAAGACTTTCTCTTTGCATCTTCATCTTTTTGAAAGCCTAGACTCGGATCTTCATTAGTCCTATTTCAGGTGGAAAGCCTCTTCAATAAAGACCTCTTTCTCTCTTTCTTTTCTTTCTCCCCCATTTCTCATTTTGTTTATTGAAAGAGGATAAGCGCTATCCATTGAGTAAAGGGAGGGTTTGCTACAGTGATTCTGGCGGTGGGTGGCCCGTTCGAGAGTTGCGGCTCCTTGTCGCTGCACGAGTGGTAGCTCACACTCAAAACTCCTCCAACATGAGTCCCCGTCGTTGTGCTACGGCCCCTTTCCCGGCTTTGCTTGTTCGATTTGCCCTTCTAATTGGTTCCATACATCCCCGACCCTAATGAATGGAATATGAAGGGGTCAGTCAGTCAAGTGGTTCGGCCTCTCGGTCGGTTCCGAACGCCTACCCCCTCTAAGTCAGTTAGTGGCTAGGGTGGTCAACTTAGAGGGCGCCGGCCTACTCTTCAGACCTGGCGGTTGTTCGGTCTCCGCTTTTGGGGGCGGGAGTGCTTGGTCGCTGGGCTTGCCTTTTCCTCAACCAATTCGGTTGTGTCAGCCTGGTCTAACATTTTGTTATGAGCTGGCTGGACAAAGATGGATTGAAGGGGCGGATAGCCTTTGAGTTCAAGTGGCACAAGACCATGGTGCGTATTCTACCCTTACCCAAGTCATTCTATTGAAGCGTAACGTAAAAGATCCTTCTCATGTTGCATTTCTTTGGTTTGGAAGTTCCAGAATGTTGTCTGTGGATTTCTAACAAAGGAAAGCCCTCTTATGCCATTTGATTAGTTCAAGTTCCGTGCTGCTTGCCACTCCCCGAGGCCAAGGACGGGGTCGAACCGTCATTCCAGGATTTGCAGTCCGATACATTTCAATGATGTTACCTAGCCAAACCCGCCATCTCATGTGCCAAAGAAAAATGATTGTTCTTCCGTCCCCGCTCCCTCTTTTTCTACATATGCGGTGGCGGGCGGAGCGCTCTATATGACCGGCGGCGGCTTACCAGAGAAGAGGGGACCACTTCTTTCTCCCTTGCCATGCTCAATCTTCCTTTTTTGATTGAAAGTAGCAAGCCACTCCACTACTGGTATAGAGGCTAGATAGCGGATCCATTGTTTATGCGGTAGTGCGATGCAAAAAGGTAAGCTTAGTAAGGTATAGGTTGGGGAAAACTCCAAAACTAAGGTTCCAAAAAGCTTACCTTATATATCAAGTTTTCGAAAGGGGCACCCCTACTATATATACCCCTAAACTACAAGCTAGCGTGCAATGGCCTTTCAGCCATTGTTACTTGCTGCTCGCAGGCTCGAAAATATATCTTTCGCCTCTCTTCCCTGTCTCCATTCTAATTGAGTCACTTCATCCTTCCCGCAAGGGCTTGGTTCGCCCCCTGTTGTCTTGCATTTTGTCATCCTACGGTTCTGTCTGCGTTTTTGGGATAGTCGGGATCCGACGTTGATTTCCGATTTAAATGTCAACTCCATGTTTTCGGCGGCCCAGCTGGTTAGTTTAGCTATCACTGCTGTAAGCCCCTGCGCTTGTTCGGCTGCGTACTCCCCGTCCGCCTATCTCACACTCCCAAAGCATATTTCTTATTTGAGAGGTCATTTTCTTTTCCTGCATCTTTCTTTCTATCCGTCTTCGGTCTCTTTTCGCAACGCAATAAAAAAAAAAAAAAAAAGTCTAACAGTTTCTCTCGGCATCTGTCTTTGAAGTCATTGATCTCATATCTAGAAGGTTGCAGGGGGGTCTGGGTTCACTATGAAGCCTACACTCGTCCATTCCTTTCAAGCTTGATCCCGCCCTTAGACTCCTTACGCTGTTCGACTGAACTCGTTAACTCCGCGCTCTATTCGGTCGGAACCCGGTTCGAGAACCTTCTCTCATAGATTCCCTTCACCAAGTCATCGCCAGCAATCAGCTGAACTCCCTTGGTTGGTGTCATAGGGCGAGTTCCTTTCTTGTCTTGCCCAAAGACTTTCTTTATTCTCCTTGGAGAAAGACTCTCCCCCGGCAAGGCTTGAGACATAGGGCCAGCTGCTTTCTTTATCTCGCTTGCCGTTAGTCCATCTAGTGCCTTTCGGTTGGGGTCCGCCTCGGGAGTTAGACCGCTTGGGTTATATATATTTTATAGTCTCTAAGGCAGTCAACGTGTCAGCCATTCTTCTCCCATTACACTTTTTTGAAATACTTTGCTCTTTTTCCTTCTCTCTTCCAGTTCTCTCCCTCTACTTTATTTAACAGGGGCGGAGAATACCACTCTATCAATAACAAGAAGAAAGTAACAATTCAGTTTCAAATGGTTTGAGCTTGGAAGCAACTTGCTATCTATCGATAGGCGAGAACAGATTGCTATTGGCTGCGTCGCCTATCTATTCTATGATGGCCGGCTTGGAGACATCAGAGGAAGACCATCATCTCTATCTGGGTACGATCATTCGTTGAACCTTGGAGATAACAACCTAACTTGCACGAGATTAAACAACCGAAGCTACTAGTAGTCCTGAGGGGACGGCATCCTCCTATAATAATTAGCAGTACTGAGCAAGCAAGTCATCGGTTCGGGGAAAGAGAAAGAAAGGGAAGCAGCCGAATGGATTCGCATTCCATTGAAGTAGGGTTCCAAACCCACCATTCTGGCCTATTATTGATAGGGATTATTTTCAATAAGATTGAGTCCAATGTGGTCGAGCAACTAAGTAAGATGCCCGCCTTTCTATGCTGGGACTCCTCTAGACTTTGATCGTGAACTTTGGGACATGATGCATGCTCCTTCTCATCCTGATCGAGATGTACTTTCAGTGATGGGATTGGAGCCTCTACTGTCTCCGCCGCGTGGCAGTGAATGACAACATGAGTTGAGCTGTTGCTCGCAATTGGGATTCACGACATCCTGTTAGTACATGTGATTAACGAATTGAGAGATGGACACAACCCAAGGAGGATCATCTTAGCAGAGACTATCGATGGATTGGATGCTCATTTTCTAAACTTCAGCCTTCCTTACACAGGACAGGCTCACCTTCATACGCTGCCACTCACCATACGGACACGACAAAGATGGCTAACCTTCCCTTACTCAACTAAGGGAAAACCATGGGAAAGATAATGGAAGGAAAGCTCACGCACAAGAAGAGGGGCACATCTGCAACTGCCCAGACACACAAGATTGTCCACGAGGGACTTGGGCATTACATCAGCAGACTGGAATCATTAACCGATCACAAAAATAGACTAGATATTTCACGAGACAGGGTGGGTTCCTTGATCTTTGCATGTGAGACTTGCAGTGGTAGAATTTCTTGGGTTGTGGCGCACCTCCTTCTGAGCTTGTTCCGTTCCACCAATCATACCTAATACATAACAGACTCACGGAGCTAAGCTGGATTGGATCTTTTTCTAAGTTGAAAAACATAAAACGGAAAAAGTGCTCTCCAATTTAAAAGCATGCATACTTCTACTAGCATGAGATTCCATACCTGATTGATAGGATAGGGCCCTTCCATGTAAGAGTATGAATGCTTCCTTACTTTACCAGTCTCTCTAAAATGGGCTTGGTCTAATAGTCCTAATAGAATAGGCAATGGAATTGATTTACGTGCAAGTTACCCTTTTAGTGCTGAAATGAACACCAAGCCAAGGGTTGGTTTAAGCGGATGACCCCAGGCTCTCTTCGGAATGGCTGGTGGCTCATTGTCTTGACTCGAGTTATTATCTAAGAGTCAGATCGCTTCTTAGCCAACCAAGTGAATGAGCAACAATGGAATTTCTAGCTATGATTCAAAAGAAAACGAATCAAAGGTTACGCTCCTCGAAGAAGGTGATTTTTCTATCTGCCACCTAGATATTCAAACAACAACTCTTTCCTCGGCCGTGGTCAAGAAGGATTGAGAAGGCCATGTGTTAAGCATAGTGACACCGATCCGCTTTGAGGAGGGAGATTTTGATAGTTGCTAGCCGGAAGGAAGGTGGATTGACTTCAAAGCTTTAGGAATTTTTTATCCTCGATGGAATGACATGGAAGTGAAAGCCTTTATAGAGGAAGGTTGAAAACCTTACTAAAAAGATAGAAGAGTGATGTCAAAGATGAAGAAAAAAAGTTCCTGCTTTGGGTTAATTGAATCAAGAGTAACACTTGAAATTGACTCAGGAATCATATTCTAAAATTTCACTTATAAAAGCTGTCGTACGAGACCACTTGCAAAAAAGAATAGAAGTTGGATCATATATCATAACGACGAAAAAAGTCTGTTTGAAGGACCCATGGGGTAGTAACTATAAGGGAGGAGTTTAAATCCGACATTCTCCGACATTGATTCCTAACGACGATAGCTCTACTTTTAGTAAAAAAAAAAAACGAAACATTTCTCCCCGATCTAGTGCTTACTATTGATCCAAGAATACGACAAACCTGGATAGTTTATGATAAAAAAAAAAGTAAAAAAGACCAATAAAATAGCCTTTCATTTCGTTTACGTTAGTGTCTTCTGGATTCTTCCCCTTTTTAGCCACTAATAAGGAAGGAATGCAGTCTCGCGAAAAGTCTTCCACCGAAGTTCGACGACCTACCGGCTGCCAAGCCACACCGTGATAAAATAAAGATTGTTTTCTATTTTTTTTTTTCCTTTCTTTTTCCGTTGAAACACAGTACGATCTTTTCAACGGGCTGGGCATCGGCTCAAAGCGTGATATCCCTACTGAGCTTGCATAGCACAGATTGCTTTTTTTCTTTATTTATTGCTCGTACATACGGGGGAAGTTTCGTGCAAAATCAGAAAAAACCCGAAAAAAAGAAAGAAACCAAGATCATAACCTTCCTATGTTGCATTTTTGCTTATTTTATCCTTCTAATTGACTGAGGGATAAACATAAGGGTAGGTTTTAGTTCAGTTTGTTCATCACGTGGTATACATATTCTTTCTCGTTTGGTGCATTCTCCATCTTTGAGAGGCTAACCCTTCTAAATTGGTCACAGCAAGAAACCCATTCATCGTGGGTTTTAGTTCTTTGATCGAGTTGAGGTTTTTTATTCTTCCAACGAAGTCCTTCGCTTTTGTGGGGGGCATAGATCTGCCTTTCTTTAAGTCGAACAGCTTCCATCAAATCATGAGTTCGGACTTTGGCCCTTGATTCGTACTAGCAATTAGGAGATCATCCTCAGACAAAGAGCCAAATAGCCTTAGATTTGAGTTGATGCCGACGTTGAATCAAACCACTTCTTTTTCAAAGCACAAAAATTAGTAGAGACACCCGAATGGGAAGAGGCGGCATCGGCTAGCTGTTAGAATGGTCGTACATGGGTTATAGCAGCAAGAGTACAGGCACTCTTGGACAGGTCAAATTTCGAAGCCGCTTCATTGTCTAAAAGCTTTCAGTGGGGAGCAGCAGAAGCTTGAACGAGATAGGGAAAGTAAAACTGAAACTTCCCCATGCTAAGAAGGTCCTTAATCACATCATAAGCGTTTTCTCCTCCGCATCACTCATCGCCCTCGATTGGCTCTCTCAATATCCCCAGATTTGGGAATGGTTCTCTCTGCGACCCCCCCTCATTTCCCGTAAGTGAGAGCACTGCCCGAACTCCATTCTAAATAAGGTCTTCTCCCGTCTTCTTCCCTCTTCCTACGGTTTTGACCTGCAAAGTGACTTCCGAAAGCTCCCAATAGGCCAAGTAGCTGCAATTAAACTAATAGAGTAAGTATTAAGGAGCTCTAGATGGGATTCACACGCAGCTATTTATTCACTATATACCCTACGCGCCTGCCCTTCGGGGACCTGGCATGAATCTCCGACCGTAGCGTAGCCTTCGCTGCCCTTTTATCTTATCCGATGATGTTTAGCAATCGAAAGGACTTGTGAAACGAACTGATTCGTATCCTAGTCTTCGATCGATTTCATACCGTCCTTGTAGAGGGAATTATCTCTTTCCGCCGCTAACTGCAAAGACACTCGAGGGAGTAGGACCAACCACCTCACCTTTTGGGAAAAGTTGGTAATCCGCCCTTTATGATTCCACAATCCCCTCACGCCAACACAGGAGCACGTCAACACAGGAGTTGAGGGTACACCCATGCATATGTGTAACTTTTCGCTCCGGTTCCATACGGTATAATCTGCTAGGTATTTCAGCCGAAGTCCGAAGAATCGATGGTGACACCAATTACTTCTGGAGCCCCTTTGTTCGTATCACTCATCGACCTTGCTTAGGTTCCTCTCGATTATCCCCGGATTGGAGGATCACCTTTGACCTGCCTAACATGCTGTTGACTTGGAGATGAATTCTCCGGCTGTACCTTTTGCGGTCCCTATGCTTGGCCGGTCATGTTGGGACCAAAGAAAAGTAGAAGCCTCAACTGTGTCGAAGGCATTATAACGAAAGTACGCGACCTCAAAAATCAACATCTACATCCCGTCGCTACCCTTTCAGCCCTTTCAATGTTCATCTTCCCACGTGAGGGTGATCAGCATTGTCGTTCACAAAGGCAACCGAGTTGCTCATGGGAAGGAGCATGTGAGGGAGAAGGACCATTATTCGTCTCTTCGAACGGAGCCCAGGTTGAATTCACCCCCGGGTTTCCTTTTGTATACTATGTATAACCTCCTAATCAACAGACCTTTCCCGAATGAATAACCATTCATTTCATGAAAAACCTGCGCTTCTTAGCAGCTAAATCACTCTCTCCTCTCGTAGTGGGCCTCTTTTCCTTCCCCCGCTGGCATGAGAAAAGGGTCCATTCGACTATCTCTTCTTCTTGTGAGAATAAATAGAGGGGTGTGGATCTTCCAGCCCCCGTGCCTCCATTTACTCAATGCTCCCGAAGTCCGAAAAGGAGACTGAGTGAACAGGGGGCAGCGAAGTGAAGTTACAGAAATGGTACTCATGGACTGGTACCGTAGTATTGCCTACTTTTGTCCTTATTGTTTTCCCTCACTTTGGGCTAAGAGAGTCTCTTAAGTGCTAGCGTGGCAGGATAGCAAATAGCAATGAACCAACTCTACATAGTTCCCCCTACCAAGAACTACTTGAGCTCTCTATGCGAGGAAAAGGGTAAAGATAGGCGGATTCACGCATCCGAGCACGCAGGGAATACTTAGTGCTTGGAATATGAATGCTATGAGGCTTGGGCGAGAGAGCAGGTCTAGGAGGCCCAGATATTGCATCATGTTAAAGCAAAAAAAACCCGTAAGAGCTGTAAACAAGTGAGATAGGCATGAAAGGGGGGCATTCTGGGGTTGTCTTTCATTAGCCAGCACCTTCAATAGCCAGTAGGATAGATGCCGACACAGATTCGATTCCAGATTCAAGATAGGGTATGCCTGAGGACCAGGCATCGGGGATAAAGTAACAAGCAGCAAGGCATTGGCTAAATAGAAGAGATGCGACCTGGAATGGCATATTGAATGGAAAGACCGAAAGCGACGTACGTACTCGATTGACAAGTGTGTGCCAACTACTCTAGTTCCCTATTTCTTCCTTTTTAACCCCCCCTTATTGGTGCTTCGAGAGAGAAGAAAGTGATAAGCAATGACCAGACTAGACCAATCAAAGCGGACCAAGGTGTGCCCTATTGACCAGCCGAAGAGCATCCAACTAAAAGAATGAATGGGAAGCAGGCCCGGTCTATATTGCTCTAGATATCTTTACTTCACCTCTCCTCTACCTATTCATCTAATTGAATTCCGGATATAAGCTTACCCTTTCGGGCCTTCTGATCCGTCTTTTCTATTAACTCAAACTACTATACGCTGTGAGTCTTTTTCGGGAAGAAGAAGGCCTCGCAAACTCGACCAGAGCCAACCATCTAAAAGTAGTAGCATCTCAACTCAAGGAATAGCTAAGCAAGAGAGAGCATCTTCAGACCACATCTCAGTAGTGACGAGCCACAGAGCTAGACAAGAGAAGCGCTGTCTCATTAGCAAATCAGCCAACGCAGCCGGCGCTTCTTCGAGTTCGTGCCAAAGTCTATCTTTTGGGCTTAGCGTTTGTCATTTGTCAAGTCCCTTTTTCTCACGAGCCTAGCATCTATTAGCATGATCGTAGCGGCCTCCGTTCCAAGACCCGTCTCTTTTGAAATGCCACAAGAGGTCAATTGCTACAAGAAGAAAGAGCGTACAAGTAAAAAGCTCCATCTATCTTTCCTATCAAAGACGTATTTCGTAGGCTTTCCCTCATCAATAGGGAGCTACAAGAAGCGAGTAGAATCCATTGACAGTCCCGTCTGTCTCCTAGATAGAGTTGCTAAAAAAGAAGCAAAGTGCATTAGTCACAGAGTGAAGCATAAGGACGAATGGAGTAGCACGGAGCAAGCGATAGAACGAGCTAAGCCAACTCAAGGGAGAGCAAATCAATGCACAGTTGCGAGTGAAGTGACATTGGTAGTAGCATCTCAGTAGTAGGAAACAGCCGCCATGAGAAGACATGGCGTGGGTAGTAAAGGCAGTTTAGTAGACAAAGTAGGGTAGCGGATCTCAGGCTAGAGCGAATCAAGTACGGAGGTTTCGGGTTATGAGATCTCTTAAGGTTCAAGCGTCAGTCATAAAATAATCAGCTTATATAGAGTCTATATTATATAGCATGCCATACCCGCCTCCGGTTTGTTTCTAAAGATCGATGTCCCGATCGTTTAATGCAGCCTGTTGCTCCGCTGAGAATTCTTCTTGTGGATGGGGGACCGACGCTTGCTGTACGATGCTATTGAGTTCCTCCTTAGGCAGTCGTTGTATGATGCTTTCAAGTTCCCCCCTATCCGGAAATACATCTATAGGCGCTTGCTGGCCCTCTACTAATGGTGGGGGGCCTACCGGTCATCCAACATTGGTGGCGCTACCTTCAATCTTACAAGACTAGCAATAGTCCTTACTTTCTGACTTGAATCACTAACTACAGCTACTCCTTTCAGTTCCTTCCTCCCTTCACTCATGTTAAACAGAAGAAGTAGAATTATAGGTTTTTTTGACATCTCGATTTGACAATACTGTGAATAGATAGTTTGAGCTTGAATAATGATGGATTCAGGCTACCCCCTAATGACTTGCCTTAGAGCATAGGATTGAGCACCTTCGGACATGTGCTACAGAAGAAGATAACAAGCGAATAACGAGGAAAGCAGCTACTATCCTTTCGTTCGGAGATTCACTTCAAACCTGTATTAACGATCATGAAAACAGTGATTCTATTAACTGAAACGGTTTGCCTTATAGTTCGTATATCTATCTCGTACAGTTCAAGTCCTCCATCTTAATCCAGTCTATTTCGTACCTAGAAAATTTGTATATCGAGTTCTAATTATACCATAAAGTTTCAGAAGGAAGATACTCATTCATACATTATCTAGTTTGCACTCCACCGTTAAACCATTATTTGCAGTAATACAAGCAAACAAAGTAAGTAACTTCTTTTATTATTTTTCAATTACTTAAGCTGACATTATCAGGGTCACCATAGCATTAATGTGCTGTTTTCATTGTAATCACCTTATTTTTCAACTGTATTGAGGATAACATACTCCTTGCTTCCGACTTGATTCATAATTTCCACTAGGTAAAGAAAAACTAGTTTTTGTTGTGGGTGAAGTTACGAGTTCGATCTAGTGTCGATGAGTGAAGTCAAGGGTCTTCAAGACCCTGGTGCTGCCAGGCTTTCTCATCCTAACTGCCTTGTAGCTAAGCGGAAGACTCAACCGATTATTCACCATCTTTAGATGGTGAAGTCGATGCACCGTCCCTACCCTTTCCAGAAGCCTTACAAAAGCCAGTTGGTGAGAGATCACCGAGTCAGGAACAGCCAAGGGATTCATTCAAGTAAAGTAATCTTCCATTCCCATAACTATCTGGGTTATATCCACTCGGAACCGGGGATGGGAAAACAAAGGAGGATCCCCCTTACTCAAGGTATGGAGACACGGAGCCAGTGGTCTTCTCTTCAATCCGTACTAGACCTTCCTTGTACTAGTCTCTCACTTCCACTTCTCACGAAACCTTTGGTCTTCACTGTAGAGAGTCAATGTCCAACCTGCTTTCGTGTGTTGACTGAGTAGCTCGACAGTTATCTAGAGGCACTTGGCCCTAACTATAGGGTTGCACCCCTAGTAAGCCTTTCCAAAAGGAATCCGAAAACAGTCTCTTTTTCGGAAGAACCTCTAACTTCAGAGTCCGACCGGGCACCTCCAACTACAGATCCAACAGTCTCTTCAGAATCCATCTGGGTCGGGTTGGCTTGAGAACCTACCCAAGATCCGATCCGGCACATCGTCCTTTGTTGTGCACGACAAGGAGGAAGGGTCTGTTCTCAAAGACGGATTGCTCGCGGCTAGTCTTGTTGTTCTAAAAGGCTTCTGATTCAACTTGGTCTTTTTAGCTTAAGGATCGAAAAAAGCCAGTTCGTGCTTAAGCTGGACAAGCTCAATAACCGAAATCAAGATATAAGCTAAAAAGACGAAGTGCAGGCGGCGGATAGGGCATAGGTAGCGCACATAAAGAAGATGAAAGCAGGGCGAGCTAATGTAACAATTCCGTGAGCAGAAATTGAACTGAACGTTCGAAGTGCATTCAGCAGGAATCGAACCTACGAATTTGCCTCTTTATTAGGTTGGTATAGGTTGGGCGCTTTAACTATTCAGCCATAGGAAGACGTGTTTCCAAAACGAACAAGATAGGGGGGGGGGGGGGAGTTATCAAAGTTAGCCAAGATCGGAATGGGCATAGGAACATGTATGGATGTACCATATTGGCTAATGCTCGCAGGTTGGTGCGATGTATTCCACCAGTTGACTGAAGACTTGATTATTGGTATATCCATTGGTCCAGCATGGATTGAAATAGAAGCCTGTTCGATAGGAAGCTTTTGAAAATACAATGCACCCTGGTAAATAGGGAACGAGATGAATACAGAGGTTAAACGAGCGTCCCACACCCAAAAGGTGCCCCACAAAGGCCTTCCCCGAACCCCCCCAGTAACTAAGGTAAACAACGTAACAAAAGCACCCATTTGTATACCAGTTCCGGAAGAGCGAAGAAGAAGGGGATGTTTTGTTAATAGGAACAAGAAAGTGTTTATAGCCTTAGCGATATAAAGAAGAATACTCATCCGAGCCGTAGGAACATGTACATATGGAATACGAGAATTTCGAACTTGTGGAAGATCTAGTGGTGCTACCCGAAGACTTAAATGAATAGTCATCGCTGTTAAGAACAACCGAGATCCAAGGAGAACTTGCGCGTAGCTTCTGGTGTTTGACATCAAAAAAGATGGTTGTAATAACGAAAGGGAGATGTGATAATTTCGTCCTAGCTAGTTGAACAAGAAAGACATAGATCTATATTCAATATGCAATCAAAGGATTTCCCCCAACGAAGAATTCCTCATGCTTTGTTTTCGCTCCGCTCGTGCGTGGCGCTCCTTGCTCACGGAGTGGCTTATCGGAAAAAAACAGAAAGAAGCTCCTATAGGAAGAGGTTAGCCCTTTTAACTTCTCATATTATCCTCTTATAAGGATTAGTCAAGCGCGTACCAGTTTCTTCCAGACAAGTCACGTACTATGGGTACGTGTGTAGAGAAAGGGTCTCCCCTTGAGAAGAAAATTATGTTTAGGGGGGAGAAGCCATGCTCAACTAAAGCGGCTTCCACTATCTTTTCTATGAAGAGTTGGGCATTGATCATGCGATCTATTGATTCGACGGGTAGGTTTTTACCGATCGATGGAACGAGCGAGCTCCTATAATGTTCTTTTCTTCGCTCTAAATTGGATAAGTGAAGACCCACCTCAAAGGGGGTGGGCGCTAGGCCTTCTTTCTTTGAGTCACTCGCTCCGGGGAGATCTTCTTTTCTTTGGTGGGGATGGGACTAAAGAGCTCTAACAGAAGAGCGGCAATAGCTTATCCGAAAAAACCTGTTCTCTTATCAAAAAACGTCTCCCTTTAAACATTCTCCCTTATCGGGACCGTAGACCAACCAAGGGTTCTAGAGAAAATTCATTCTTCCTGGTCAAAGCTAGCTAAGGGAATAGCACCATCTTCTCTCTTTCATGACTTTCTTCTTCATTGAGACCCTCTCTTGACTGTTGACTTCCCTCCCTTTAGACCCTCTCCAGTCGCATTCGGTCTACAGTAAGGTAGCCCTTCTTCCTTGTTCACAGAAACCGTTTTCTAAAGAGCAAGAGCAGCTTTCATCCCCGAGGGTCACTGTTTACTACGCTATTCTTCCCATTTCGAAAGGGGAGTCCGCAAACGCACCACTCCGAGTAGTCCTTCCCGCCAAGCCAAGGAAAGAAGGCAAGGTGTCCTTAGAAAGGCTAAGACTAGTGTCAAGAAAAAAGGCTTAGTCGTTGTCAACTCTGAGGGTGACTTCACTAACAGGATTTCTAGTTAATTAAGAGCTTGGTTTGGGCATTGACTCTTTGAGAGCAGACGAAGACTAAGAAGACTTTCGGATAGCACGTGAGATCAACTACTTCAAATACGCTACCATCTGTGTTCGATTATGCTCCTTCTACTTTGAGGGAGAGAGCTTTAAGGAGACAAGATTCCACTATTATATATGAATATATCATCCCACCACTTGAAACTGATTAAACAATGGCCATTCTTCTTCCTAGAGAAAGAAGAGCAAGACCATCGCTTATTTTTCATCAATCTTCCTTTATGCCTATGTCGTCTTTTGCTGGGTTAAGGCCTGTTGAGACAATAGATAGTTAGGCAGGTGGCCTAGCCCTAGCTAAGAGAGATTCTTTAATCACGAAAACATTAACCATTTAATCGGCTTTTCACTCCTCCACCACTTCTTACCTACTTCAGTCTCTCTAAGATTCCATGAAAAAGCAGAAAGGAGAATCATAATCCTAATTAGACTGACCAAGAGCAATCGCAGCTGAGTCAACTCTATCCATTCTTGTTTCAAGCTAAAAACTTGAGGAAGAAGAGCTTATTCAACTCGAGTTGGCCACAGAACCCATCTCTGCAACTGAAGCCAAGGCCCAAGTTCAACCTTCACCACGTGAACACTACAAGCTAGTCTCATCCTTATGCCCTATCCTTTCTATCTATATGTTCATTGATGCCCTCATGTTCCTTCTCTCCTTTTAAGGACGTTAGCAAGAAGCGCTTAGCCCGGTTTCTTTCCCTAAACAAGAAGTGAATTTGGAAGTGACTCCGCTAAGGGTAAGACTTCTTCCTTTCTAGCCCTTGAAATCCGTCCACTAGAAACGGATGCGTGAACAAGAACAAAATCTAGTGAAAGCAGAACTAGCGCTACGAAACTATGCTATGACTACGTTCTCGAAAAAAAAAAAAAGTAGGAAGAGCTTATCGCCCCCTCGGGTCAAAGAAGACCAAGAAAATCTCGACTAAACAAGCCTTAATGCCCTCGAGACGGGATCAACTCCTTTTATAAATATGATACCACCAAAGTCAAGCCACACTGACTTCTTCCTATGAAAACACTCCGTACCCTGGCGAGAGAGCATGAATGACTCTTCCCAAGAACGATCAGATGCAAATGCTATTAAAAGCGCCTTTCCCATGTGGAAGAAGTTACTTGCGTGCCTTATCCTTCTCCTATTGCTACCGCCACCGCCCGATACACCTGGCTGGGTGTGATGGCCCATGAGAAGGAGAGAGAGAGAGCCAACACTTGTAGATGGAAGGTCTTTTACATTCCGATATAGGGGGTGGATGATCTCTTTTGAGATATAGCCGAGCATAGTGAAAAGTCTTCGTTTTCCTTTTTGGTTACATCCTGAAAATGTTAATAAAAGTGGTTCGGCCTTATGTTTTCCTTCATTGTGTAGTGGGTGTGCATTGTATCATCACTAAGAGAAGTGGAGGGATGGTGAGACTTGCCTCTAATTTTCGCTATGAGCTACGCCCCTTCTGCAACTTTCTTTCCATGCTAGGTGCAAAAGGCTTTTTGTCGGTCGCCGAGAGCTGGAGTTCATCCAATGCATACCTTCTCTTCTATACGATAGCACCAACGTCCGATTCTATGCTTAAGGTTGCTCGTCCGCCTGAAGTGAGAGTACCTAAGTGAAAAGTCAACGCAGAGTAATCAATTCTAAGCTAGGGGATTGTGGCACCCTAGAATTTCATACAACCCCTAAGAATGCCATGAGCTATAAATTGGTTATGGATGCACCGTTATGACCCTTTTTTATAATCTTTTGATCCGTGATTCGTAAAGAGAATTGTGGCCAAGCCTTATTGGACATATCTTTCAGAAGGAAAGTTTTATCTTTGGCCACTTACATCCTAATTTGGAGCTCATGAATTTATGGTTTCAAGAGTTCAGCCACCTAATTGGGTAATTAAATACTTTGTGTCAAATAGGACATTGTTGGTTAAGAATAAAAGGGTATATACTATGCTGTGATGCGTGATCTGTATGATTTATTGTGTGAATCATGGTACTTTGGGTGATTATTCATGCAATGGTGTGATGGTTTTTCATGGATTTCTTATGACATTAAAGAAAATGATGAATTTTCCATAAAAGAAAGATTTCATCTAAATCATTTTATCAAAGGAGAATTTTCCCAATACATGTTGCATGATTTCAAAAGAGAAATTCAAATCAATTGCAGTGAAAGTTTCAAATGTGAAATTGGAAAAGAGATGTATGAGAATATGAATGACTGTCGGAGGTGTGAGCCGACGATGCCTCGGGAGTGTCGGGATGCCCGGAGGTGTGAGCCGGATGCCTGGAGGTGTGTGCCGGATGTCCTCAGGAGTTTCGAGATGCCCGGAGGTGTGTGCCGGAGGTTCCTCGTGATGCCAGGTTGGGTGCAAGCTTTAAATTTTGGGATGCAAACATTGGTCCCTGGGAAAAAAAATTGATGAGATCCTTGTGAATGATAAGAATTGAAAATAAATTATGTGCATGGGTGTATGCATATGGCATATTGCATGTAAATAGATGCTATTCGATGTTGAAAATGCGAATCATGAAGGTATGAATGGATCTCATGGTGATGTATGCTTGATAGCCCGGATGATGAGTGCATGGATGTATATGCACCTATGCCATGAGGATAACATGTGATATAATGATGATGAGTGTATGGATGTATATGCACCTATGGCATGACGATAACATATGATATAATGATGATGAGTGTATGGATGTATATGCACCTATGGCATGATGATAACATGTGAGTTAATGATGATGAGTGTATGGATGTATATGCACCTATGGCATGATGATAAAGATGAGTGCATGAATGCATGATGAGGATGATGACTATATGATGATGCAGGTATGTGAGATGTGATGATATATGTACATGGTATCGAGGTAAAAAATGTATGTATACTTCATCCTATGCTATGGTTGTATTGTATGATGCTTTGAGTGGTCATTGGTCCTTTGCTTGTTGACTGGTTGTACTCACCCCTTTGGGAACCAACATTTCAGATTAGCGAGAGATGCCTCTCCCTCCAGTTTCACGTGGCACTTTCTACGGCATTCCCTCGGATGTGGAGGTGGAGTGCTCGGACCACCTTTGCATCACCATGCCTGGATTGGTGTTTTTGTGTCTGCGGGTGCTGGTGATGTACGACGTGGGCCTGGCTGGGTGTCCCGTCAACAGGAGTTCCTGTCCGTCCACGTCCGCCGGGACGGGGTGATGATGGGATGCTGCCACCGCCACCACCCGATGCACCTGGCTGGGTGTGATGGCCCATGAGAAGGAGAGAGAGAGAGCCAACACTTGCCCGATGCACCAATTCCGCCTGCTGTTCGAACAAAGTCCTTGGGACCCTAGGCTGAGGAAATTGAATTCCCTGAGGCGGGTAAGATTTTTGGGTCTTTCCATTTACCAAAGTATCTACCAAAATAGAAGAAATAACAAGACGATCGGGCCTTTGGTCACTAGAATGAGGTTTAGCTTTCGTTGACCCTAAGAAGCTCTCTATTACAATCATGTGTTTTGCATATTAGGATTAATTTGTAAAGCTGCACTGCCAACGCTTTCGTATCCTTACTTAGATCAAAGCAACTTGGGCGGTACAACTTCAACAATGGGAGATCAGATAGGAGGAAGTAGTTGCCTTCTGATCGAAAAAAGGGGTGACAAGGTTTTTCCTTGCAGCAAAGTGGGAAGATTTCTCTTTCATTCGGCGCGATGAAAAGTAAGTACACTTCTTTAAGTTTAAGCGCCGCAGCTCATGGTTGAACTATTCCTTTACTCTTATAAAAAAGGGCCCTGGGGAGTTTCCCGCCCAACTCCACAAACTCCCATTACCTCAGTTCTAGCCCTTGAAACCTACATATCGACCAGGAGCCCCTCCAGTCTTCTTTCTCTGCAAAAACGAGTCACGTGTGACCCCTTAATTACCAAAAACAAAGAAAATAGATGTTTAATAACGATTCTCATCTTCAATCACCTGAATCTAACCCTCCTTTGTTAGGAAAAGCATACCCTCGGGGCAATCAATTGTGGGACCGCCAGGTTCTACACCTCTTACGGTACACGTTAGACCCAACTCCGCCACTAAATCCAACAATTTTGGAACAAAAGCCGCCTTCGGCCCTTCGAAATGAAATTCTTTTAATTATAGGAATATAGACTCCCGAATCATACCTAGCGTAAGGGAAGTGTGGAAAGTTGGTCTCCAAGGCCCCATCCAAGTCGCCCAAATAAAAATGGAATAAGACGAGCGTTATGAAATGGACCAGTGGAAGCCATCTTTTTTCCGACCAATCCTTTCCTGGCGTGCCTATGATAGTAAGCTCCACAAAGGACGAGATCAAGCGAAAAAGAAATGGATCTTTCACTTCGGGTTCAAGTTTAGATAAGAGACGAGAACCAGAAACCAGCTGACTGCCACCTTCCACTCGGCCTTTCTTCGCTGTGTAAATAACCTCTTAGTATGTATGGGCACTCTGGGCAGGTCGCAATCAGTCGCTGGTCGAAGGTTTGGACCAATTGCAATTCATCACCACCTTGCCCGTTTCCAATTGATGACTAGCTATTATATAAGTGTTGACCTAAGCCCCTGTGCTGGGGCTCGGCTCCCGAACCGTACGTGAGCTGCCTCGTACGGCTCTTCCTAAGAACTTGAAGCCCCCTCTCTCTGAATAGAAATTCGAAAAAAAAAAAATGCATTTCATTTACAAGACAAAAAATACTTTTTCAAAAAGCCTTCGCCCTCCTATTCAACGGTGCTATTGTAGAAGCGGCATCGTTCCTTGTTCCTTAGTGTAGTCTCGGTCCATAGTTTCAAACTCCGTTCCTTATAGCGTAGTTTATATCCACAGCTGACGTGACTCCATACCGACGCCTTTCCCTTGGTAGACGGCTAAGTGACTTCGTAACCTTAACCTACTTTCTTACTTTTATATCATAGGCCTCGTTTGGCTTTCGTCCGTCCCTTCGCCTATAGGTGAAGGCTTGGCTTCGCTATCGCTCATGACTTGGTATAGAGTCCGTGTAGTTGTTGGCCTTCCAACCAAAAAGGCCTACAATATAGTAGTCGGACTTTCAAATGCTTCCTTCCTTACTTTTCTGGGAAGCCCTTTATGACTATAAAGGACAGGGGCTCTCCACCTTTGGAAACTTAGCTACTTAAGTACGACTCAAGACTAAAGTCAAGGCGAAGGGGGCTTCCAGGCCGGGACATCTGGCAGAATGCTTGGCCTCCTGCGCTGGAAGCAACACTAGAAGGGTGAGCTTGTGGCGGTTAGCTTCTAGCACTAGAGAATAGGCATTAGGCATTCTAAGTTGGAAGGAGGCAAGCAAATGAAGGGAGGCATTCATTACGGGCCGACTACAAGGAGCAAAGCTTCTTAGACTCGACAAGTCGCTTATAGAAGGCTGACCACTACATAAGCCGCTGACGGAGAAAGCTGTAATAGCTTTCCCTTCATCCCTTGCTAAGCCAAGGTCCCAGGTCTCCGAGTCAGCCCGCGCTTTTTCGAAGAATCCTGCACCCATGGGCATACGGCCTGGCAGGCCTTCCCTTTCCGCCGGAGCCCCATGGGCATTGCCCCGTTCCCCAATCAGATGTTTGGATGTGAGCTATATACTCCGCGAGGAGTCAAACGGGCGTAAGGCTTTGCCTTGCCATTTGACCTCTCTTCCCGTGTGACTAGGAATGCTTAGTGACAACCCCTCAATTGTCACCGCCTGTCCTCTCTTGCTACCACAGTAGCACCTAGTGTGGTAAGCACCAATCGTGTTCGGGCAACGAAGCTTACATTCATTCACATTGCTTCATCCTACTATGGCCAGGGCCTTTTGCTCTTATAACGTACAAGGTGGCCGCCATTCGTCAAGGCCTAGGTATCTGCTGGACATCTCAGCGGCGGGATTTGATACCCGCATCCGATCGAAGTTGCATTTGAGTGCCCCCCTAACATAAAGGAGAGCTCTTTCTAGGTGCGTCGCTTTGCGCAAGTTTTTTTGCTTAGGACCAACGGGTCACACGACAGGTGCACGATCAACTTTGCACGCTCCATCCTTCGTCCCATCGCCTATCGGCTTGGCAGCCAAGCTACCTTCATCTGTCTTCGATTCGTTATGCTCAGCAGCTCCAACAAGCCCTAAAGTATCTTGCCGCCTAAAACTCTGCAAAGAAAGTGCTGCTTTACGTTTGATCCTATGTGCCTAGAGAATGCTATGCGTTCTCCATTTTTGGACCTCGCAAAGAGAGAACATGTTTTTTCCTCTGAGTTTAGCCTCTCTCATTCGCGGAGCGAAGAAAGCGGGTCTTCCCCCAGCTACCGCTATCCTTGGGAAACAAAAAGAGCTACCAAAGGAAAGGGATGCCGTCTCACCTTTGGCCTTTGGAGAGGAGAAGGCAAAAAAGAAAACGTCCTTCGCGCAAGTTTTTTTGCTTCCTGCGCCCTTATTTGTAAAGGGGCTCTTCGACCAAGGAGACATTCTGGTAGGAAGGCCGACCACTACATAAGCCACCATCAGTCTAGGAGAGAAGCAAGCTACCTTTATTTTATCCTTTCCGTGCAGCGAAGAGAACGAAAATAGGCCGCGGATGATGGTCGTGGTAGGTTCGAGGATCCTAGGCGGCGGAGCGAACTCCTCTGTCGTGTTCAATTTCCTCAGGCTGACCCCCTCAATCCATCGTACTGGAGCGATCCCAGAAGACCGATTAGGGTCATATTCTATCCTTTCTACAATGCCCATAGACGAAGTGCTTCGTTTCAGATCAATTCTTCACTGGAATCACTTCGATCCACCCCCTCGGTGAAAAACCGTAATACGCCCTAAAGAATTCCTAGCAGCAGACTTCCCTGTACTCAAACTGAATTGTCTAAGTGATCTCCTTTGTCTCATTCTCGATCTCGAAATCATTCAATTCCGTCGGAATTAGTTCCTACTCCTAATCCTTCTTTTCCTTCACCGTTGTTGGTCCTTCGTTCGTAGTGGTCATTGTTAAAAAAGCCCTCTTTGACATGACATGCATCATCCGGGCGGGCAACCTCCGGTTCGGTAGGGCTCTTTCATATAGCTAGCGTTCCTTTTGAGCCAATATTTTTCTTTTGACTATGATTGGGCCCTGCAGTGGTAGAACCTGATGAACCGGGTGTACTACGTCTCTTCTCTCTCCTGACCCCTCACTTTCTTCTCTTTCTATATTATATAGTGACCAATCCAATCTCGACTTATTCGGCTAAGCCGAACATTAGATGCAAATAGAACAATGAACACTGACAAGATCTCTTCATTGTTCCAATCGCCACAAGCTAACTACTGCCAAGAAAGTAGTTGAATGGATATCCCCCGACTAAGGGATCTAAGCCAAAATTCAAAACATGTTCACTTAGGTGAAGTTTGGTTAGTTGCTAGAAGAATGGCTCTCTAAATTGTCTTCGGTCCAAGCTTGTAGATGGTGAAGTGACCCAACAAGGCCAGGAACTGAACTCGATGAGGGAAAGCTAATTTCTTGATCCGGGGTTTCACTTAAATAAAAAGGCTAAAGGAAAAGCCGCTTACTTAAACGATAGACCTCAAAACAAAAGAAGACCCTGCACTCACACGTTAGTTTCACTCTAAAACAAAAGGAAATGATGATTCAACGAAAGGGACCTTAGACGATTGGACTAGATCGAAAGCCTGGAATGATTCTAGATTGCTTACCGTCTTCCAACGCATTGCACTTTCACCATACGACAATGGTTCTAGACCCATAAGGCCATACCCTCGACTCATTGGGTCTTAGTCTTTCATTTCAATCAAGGAAAAAATGAAACAAATTTTTTGAGCTGGGAAAGCTGTTAGGAGAAAGAAACAGATCGAACTTACCACTAGAAAGGCTAAGCGAATACGCATAGACCCCAAAGAAGATAACCTCGCTCACACCTGAGTCGGATTCCCTTCGGGACGAATACAAGGACCCGAAAAAACATTCAATCTCGCTTACAAAAACAATTTCGTTGCCTTGATGCCGGAAAGGATTAGGGGCCAAAAAGATTGTGATCAATGTAATACTTGCTTGAAGCTCTATGTCTATGCCCACCCTGTTCGTTTGGAAGTGGCTCCTTCATCCAAATGTTTCTGAAGTGTTTCGCACGGCTTGGCATTCTGGATCTGTGGAATCTTGTCTTGGCGATTCAGGAGAATCCTCATGGTATTGGAAGGATCGTGAATTCCATTTTCGGAATAAACGCAGGCTACTTGCTAGGGTGGAAGGGATCCAACGTAAATGATTGTTTAGTTTAGTTTCTTGAGCTTTCTTCTTGAGCTAGAAGATAAGTTGTTGCAGATGGAGGAGATTTTTTGCTTTCAAAACGGGCCATGTGGCTTAGACATGATGCATTGGAAGAAAACTTTCTTTCACACTGCAACTTTAGTAAGACGTAACAGAAAGAAAAGGGACGCCTTGAAGATTCGTGGTGGCCTTGGGGTGCATGACCAAGATCGCATCAAGGAACATGTTTTACAGTTCTACAAATAGCTATTCAGAGAAGACGGTGTAAGAACATCCTATCGAGCTTATGTGCACCCAGCTTTTAGCGATGCAGTAGCCATCTCTTTGAGGTCTCCTATTTTGGAAGATGAAGTGAGACTTGCAGTTCGAAGCATCAAGCCCTAAGAAGCTCTAGGGTGGGACGGCTTGGTTTGCGTTTGCCCCAGCTTCGCGAATCAAGAAGCACTAGTTGGCGGGAGTTCCAAGATGAAAACAAACTCAAGGAAGAAGCTAGATTTTTCCGAAGCACGCACCATCCCTAGCATCACCTTTGCTTGACCACCAAGTTGCTCCACCTGTAAATGCCTTGGGCTCTCACAACACACTAGACCCAGGAAGAAAGCCAACAACACCTTTTCACACCAGACACACCATGAAGGAGCTCTTGAACCCTTCTTTCCGAAAATATTGCATCTGTCATTCCTCTGCTCGGGAGGCATCCCAGAAGTAGCTAGTAAGGGCTTGCTTCTATCCATGCTCATGCTTATCAACTCGATTGGCTTCTGATAATAGTAGCATTCAATAGGATTCCTACCTCGAGACGTAGGGCTATTTGTTCAGGAAAGAAGATCTTGGCCAGCAGTAGTAGGATTTTGACCTTGTGCCCTGCCGGGTGGGAACTCCTTCGCTACTGGTCGACCGATTCTTTTCCTTCTACCCACCTCTCGAGTTTACTTCATCTTGTCGGCAGCCATCTCAATAGTCGCATTCCCCGTTTAAGAGGATTCCTCCCCTACTGATCTGACCCCAAGAGCGACAACTGCGCTTAGGCCTACAATGTTTAGCTGTGAACCAGAGCTAATGATTGGAGATCTTCTACTTGGATAGTACACAGCTTACCCAGACAAAGAGCTAGCCAAAACAGCTTTACCAGACTCCTTTCATCTACTGAGACCTAGATTATAGAGACTATACTTACAGAACCTATCGCCATGAGCCCCTAAGAACGACTTGAATCAGTAACTTCCCCTGGAGAGCGAACTTGCAAGAAGCAAGAAGACTCCCAGCTAATCAGTCAGTAGTGGTCAAAGAGAGCGTGGAGTGGGCAATAGGAAGAGTTTCACCTTATTCAAGAATCATTCTCCTAGTCAATTCGTTAGCTAATTCATCCTAGCCTTGAGCTTGCTTCTATTATGATAGAGATAGTGACTTTGAAAGAGCGACTTGTTGAATCAATTACTACGAATTCAATCATTCAATTGTAGCGGTCATCCGTACCAGTAGGGGAGTAACCATTTTCTGAATCTGAAGATAGAGACGAAGGCAATGGGCGTTTCAGCGTGGGGTTAGAGTTGGTTGGCTCTGGCTCAAGCGTTGACGAAGAAATGCATTCGATTCCACGGCTTCTTTCAGAAATTGAAAAAAAACCTTGTCTAATTCATTGCGATAAAAGGAAGGCCGTCGTGAGAGAGCTTACTCTGCTATTTGGTCCCCAAAAGCTACGGAAAGTCCTAATCGAAGAGCCATAGATTCTAGTCCGCATTGAGGAGCCAACCGCAAGCAAGCAAGGTGAAGCAGAAGCAGCAGCTCTTTTCCAAGTACATCGAACCTTGGGGGCAAGAACAAGCTCAAGAAAAGCATCCTTTCGAGGTAGGCTAAAGATCTTCTTTATTTTATTTGAAATAAAATACCGATTGTGGTAAGTTAACTCTATCTCACTAATGATTCTAAGCGCATTTATTTGCCCTCGGCACGGACTCATAAGCTTGAACAAGCTCCAAAGAGAAGAGAAGGAACAGTCACCAAAACCTAAAATGCCAACTTACGAGTACGTATGAAATACTGCAATCTCTTTGAGCCGCTAACCAAGACTTTTTTCCTATTTTTTTATTCTATTTTTTACACAAGAAATCCAGGCTTGAAGTATCTAGGGTAAGGCGAACTATTGGAGTAGGTCCCTGGATTGGGTTGATTGGATTGAGGAAGTCTCATAGCTCGATGTGTGCCGCCGGAGAGTGAGTAACAGGTGGAAGGACTGTCGATAGCAGGTAGTATATGGATGGTAGTCTCATAGTCTTTTACGACCCTTCTTTTGGGAGTTGGTTCTGGAATTCCATTGATAGTAGCCACTCCTCAATCTTCAAAATCTAGTCTAGTCCAGCGATAGAGGACTTGATACTAATCTTCGACAAGCCTCGATCAGGATGAGATCAATAGCAGATGGGGATGATCGATCGATCTTTTGTTTTTGGCTCTGAACTCGATGGTACCCGTCCTTTCCTCACTCTCCGGAGAGAGATGGGTGGATCGTGCTTGTGCTATGAAGCCAACAAATGACTGCTATTTTAAAAAACTTCTTTCGAGCGGCATTCACGGAAATTCAAAATATTGAATGGTTGTAAACAGATTCGCTAGTTGGGTCCATTTTCACTCTTTCACTAGTGATTGTAAGCGAGGTGCTCGTAAATGACAAGAGGGGAAGAAGCTCTAACGGAAGCATCCAATCAACCGGGAATCCCACCTTTCAGATTCTACATTTGCTCCTGCTGGAGTGGATAATGCCTCTACTACTTGTGCCAGCAAACAAACACAAATACTATAAATAAGAAAAGGCTAGGTGTCCATGCCACCAAGAAACTCCTGAAAGAAAAACAAGAGCTTCTCCGGCGAACCAGTAGAAGTACCCATCGAGTCGAGCAATGATCCAATTGGAGAAGCAAGCTGCTCTTTGTCACCCCATTTCCCTTGGGACCAAGAACAAGCTCCAAAGAAGAAGACTGACTTATCGCAATCTCAGGTACAATGGCTAGTTGGATTGGAAAGCCTTTCAATCAAGCCAATCTCTTGATTCACATGCATGTGAAACCGTTGCAACCGATCCTGCATACCAATCATCCGCTGCTTACAGTAATGGTACTAAGCCAAGGTTTCTATGGATTTAGTCCAGTGGAAAAATACATATATTAGGTCAATTAAGTTAGTAGTGTCGCCGGTCAATCCCTAGGACACTAGCGAGTCCACCCTTAAAAGCCCTAAAAATTGGGTCCATGAAGCCTTAGATACTCCAAGCCTCAATCTGTATTGTCCTTGAACCTAGACCATGGAAATATGGTTATAGTCCCATTCCATTAGTGGGATCCATAGCCTACGGGTCTTTCCCAACCCAGTAAAAGAAGAAGGTTGTCGAGGACTACCCTAAGCCTACAAGTGGGCAGGACTTTCAGTTACAATGTCTAGGTTGGGAAAGCCTTTCTAAAGCCAATCGATTATCGGATTTCACCCACCCAACTACCACTACCAGGGGATTCCTAGATCCGCTATCAGATCGCATTTGAGATTCCAGTTTTCAATCAAATGGAATTAAAGCAGGAAATTGACTAGCTATAGTAGCTGCAAACAAATCTCATGACGGTGATCAAACAACATTAACAGATCGAAAGGTTACGATCAACTTCGGTGCTGCTTGTTGGTGGAGGTTGGGAGTATCTCAACGAGAAATAATAAGTAAAGACTCCCTAGATCCACCTCTTACTTACCCACCTTCCCTGACTAGCTAGTTTGGTTGGTACCTATGGATACCCCCTTTTCGGCTCATACATAAAGGCCTTCCTTGAGTTCGCTGCTAAACGAAGACAGGAAGGGATAGCTGAGGGGGGCAAATAGATCGATTCGATTTTTTTGCTCTTCTCGGAAAGCTGGTAAGGCTGACAAAGACCGTTTCCTAGTCAGAAAATTGGGAACTACAATCATGAGGTTGAGAAAATTCAAGGGATTCAGCTCTCAAGTCCGTGGTCTAGCGATCCAAAGGGGAAGTGGTATTTGAAGTCAGGTAGACCCATTCCACGTGGTGTGTTCGTTCCGAAAGAACTATGGAGTTAAGGGTTCCACCTAACATCAACTCGTATAGGGATAGGGATGAATTCAATTGAGAATCGGGTCAAGGAACTCACTTTTATCGCTTATCCTTCATAGAATGGCTCTATTTAGATAGCTCACGCTTACGAAATGAAGCTCGAGATACCCTACCTAGGATAGGAGGAATAGAGGCCAAAAGCTAATTGGAGGTGAGATATACCTCATTCCACCAAAAGGAGAATGGAAGTATAGGGAACACCAATCAAAAGAGAAAGGACGGTTGGGTGAACACTATCCGAATACTAACTGAGACCGGGGGAGGGATGAAGGAGGAATTGCATTAATTAAGGAAGCAAAAAAGCATCCATCTCTTGTTGGATGGGATTCGCGAACTACCAGCTAAACAAGTGGAATATAGTCCCTAGCTTCAAATAAAGGGCATTTTTCGCACGTTTAGGGACCCCTCCTACCCTTCGGAGTGAGGAATTGTGTTAAGAAAATAAAGGATTAAGCCTGAGTCTTTTTTTCTAGGTATTTCCATCTTTTCTTTCCTTTCATCTCTCCTCTCGGGTATGTCAGAGAGTGTTTCAAGTTCTTTTTCAATAGAGAATAAAGTAATCTAGCTCGGACAAGTTAGTTTGAAGGAAGTGAAGTGCTTAATCTATTAAGTAATCTTTATGCGAGAAGAAGTTCTATCCCAGCAAGGTCTTTCCCTACGAAGTCAAAGTTTCCTAGGAAGGTCTAACTATGGCCATAAAGTACTTAATTATGCCCGAGGGCTATCTTTTTGTTCTAGAGATTCTGAGTGGAGGCCCTATCCTCTTGTGTGCTAAATTTCTTCTGAGTATGAGTTCCAGTATCGCATAGAGGTATGAGTCTTTCTCCAGGCCCCTTTAGAAGGAGTATAGAAAGGAAGCTCATTTGGCAGCCTTTACGTAAGTGCTCTAGTCAAAGTCTGAAATTGGGGCAAGTGATCAAAGCTAATGTAAGATGTATAAATGTCTTCAAGAGCAGGGCTATCATAGAAGATGGATTTTTTCCCTTATTCAGGGCTGTATGTTCTTGGAGCAGTCTTCGTACCGACCTTTGTGGGAGTGCCATATAAGCATGAGTTCCCCTCAGATACAAGCCATAGAAGCTAATGTTGAATCCCTATTTCTGTAGCAAGAAAGTAGCCTAGACTCTAAACGCCCACGGGGTCTAAGGCAAGCTAGCTGGCAAGGGAGAGAGAAAGTGAGTGAAGCTGCTTTGGTCGACCCTTTACCCAAGTACCCAAGGAGGTATGGTAAGGAAGTGCTGCACAATTATAACTATGCTATGATCAGAGCATATTTTACCTAGTACCTGTCATCTTAAAGGCCAGCAAATAAGCAAGTGAGTTGTAATCAGTAGGATTAAAATTTTCAGTTCCATTATTCTCGCATGCAATCTGTTAGGCTAGTCTCTTATCCTTTCAAAAAGGAATCATCAAGCCGCTACTAATCTAACTCTTAGGGGAGCCTTTGAGTGTGAGCAATCCGATTTAGGCAAGTAATCCTGTGAAATTAAAGGTAAAAAGAAGTCGTTTTCAAATGGGCTAGGGATCATATAAGATTCTACTATTATTCAAAACGAGTAGGAAGTCCCCAGTAGAGATCTTAGTCAAGAAAGTAAAAAGCAGGAGTCTTCGGAGGGGCTAGCTCAAGGGCTAGAGTACAAGGTAAGGTTATGTTAATGACTAGGCTAACTGCTAATATTCTTAGAGTTAGGCTAAGGCTAATAGATATATGTCTGGACCTTTACTCCTACGAGCAAGGAAGTTATCCAAGAGCAGTCTTTCAAGTAGGGATAGTTGGGGATGCTCATACAGCAGTTTTCATATAAGGGGAAAGGGCTAGGTCAGTTCTACCAATACCAGTAGTAGTAGTCTCCGTAAATATACAGTGACAATAGTGAAAGTTGTAGTCTTTTCATCTGTGTTTAGGGCAAAAGTGAGATTCTCAGTTGCTGCAAGAAAGATCAAATTCATCAGGTTTGAAAGCGATCATTTTCTTTTAGACCAATGCAATTCAACAGGCCAGTTCGCTTGATCAAAAGTAGGTGCAATGAAAGACGCGTACTACGAGACTGTAAGGAGAGTGCACTGTAATCTAGTATAAGGCCAGTTAGAGATTGAAAGAGAGTTTGATCACTTAAGTAATAAGTAAATAGACTCATTCGATAAAATCCCTAAAGAGCTCGCCTAGTCAATAGAAAGAGTGGCATTCCTAGTAGCAGTATACGTCTAATTCCATTATGGCAGTCTCTGTCCCTTAAGCAATCAAATAATATATTGAATTTGTTTTGCCAGTCCCTTCCTCCTCCTGCTTAGAAGACATCCAATCTAGACTTATGCCGATAATACGTTGCTAGAAAAAGTTGTTTGAGAATAGGTTGTTCAAGCATCTCCTTCTCTATAAGAAGAGAAATTAGTTAACTACCTTTCCTTCAAATAGTATTCCCCGCTTGTCTCTGAGTCAAATACCCTTGCTTCTATTCTCTTTTTCATTGCCTTACGCCTTCAAAGGAAGAGTTGGAACTCATGAATCTCATTGGAAAGCGGTTTTTCTCTTGGCTGGCCTATGAGGAAATCGAATCCCAAGGATAGTTTCCTACTTTCAGGTTGGTTTCTTAAAGACCTGCTTTTAGTGCGTCTTGTTATGGAGCTTTTATCTTTATTAGTCGAGATGGTTTAATTCAAGTTGTCGAAAAGGAAGAGTTTTCATTATTTACGTAGTCCTTAGGTTTGTTCCCCAATTGGTAGTTTCGAACATTTCGGTCTTTCACTCCATGATTAGAATATGTAGGTAGGTTCAGCCCGTGGTACTAGAGTTGATTAGCAAGCCACACCCTAATAGCTCCGCGGTAGAGCGATCGGTGCATACCTAACCGACTAGTGGTAGGTTCAAATCCTGATCTATGAATAGGTGGTAGTATGTCCCGCCATCGCCAGGAGAGGCTAGGCGAGACTTAAATCCTGTAGTGAGCAACCATCAGGTAGGAGGTTTTTCCGGAAAGAAAACCCGAAGGTTAGCCACGCATGAACTAGGGAACATAGAACTCAACATCACACTGGTTAGCAAAACCCTAGAGCTTCCTTGCTTAGGTGGAACCTTCCACTTTACCAAGTAAAAAGTTTAAGCTGGGACACCACGTCGATTCACTTTGTGTTCCGCCATCACATATTCCACTTCCTTCGACAAGTCGTCCTCCTTGCCGGTGGCCTCTTGGGAACGCCTCTTGTAGGGTCTTCCATGTCTGGATGGTATGGCTTTAGACACCCCACATGGAAGACAGGGTGGATCATTAGCTTGGGAAGAAGCTGACGTTTTTAGTAAACTTGTCCTACTTTTTGTATGATAGGGAATGTCCCCTCATACTTGCGGCTGACCTCCTTACTAAAAAACAAGGAAAGATTTTTTGCAATAGTTGATTTTTTATTTTTTTTATCTTCCTTCCTCTTGGAAATTCAGTTTCATGATTGAGTTTCCCCTTCTACAGATGCTGGGGTCCAGCCCTCATAGAAGTTGCCTATGAGATCGCATTCCATCGGTTTTTAGGATTGCGGGGCTCCTCTAGTGCTAAATAAAACGATCTTGGAGCAAAGGCTAGCTTTTAAACAGGCGAAGAAAGGCCTCACCAAAGACTTCATGCCTAAAGGAGGAAGCAAATGAGCAATCGGGCCAAGAGGCAACAAATAGTGATGCAAGTCTTCATTAAAGCTCACACGCTAAGGGCTAAAGCTCCTGACCCTTTCCTGCGAAAACCAAAGCATCAAAGGAATAATAGGGACGTTCCCTTATCAGACGATTCTAAAAAGATGACTTTTCAGCCAGTTGTATAAAAAAAAAAAGGGCCCGTTCGCACTCGACAGAAAGTGTACCAATAGTCCTTAGTGATGGGAGTACTGGAGCCATATTATTCCCCACTGGTGATCCACCTGTCACTATGGTATTCGGGTAAGGATTGCCTAGTAGTGTGGCTGACTTAATAGCTTGCATACTGGGGCCACATTCATTGCCTTGCAAGGTAATCAATTTTCAGTAGATGTACCGGAGTAGTGTTTCTGGGAGTGTATTAAGGCTTTCCGTGGAACTGCATAAAGAACGAGTCTCGTGGTGATCTGTGTGTTCTGTGCTCCGACCCAAGTAGGGATGGATAATCGGACACTGAGCAAAGTTGGCATCCTGACCTGGAGTACAGGGGTGGGATGTACCCACCCTAGGCTTCGTTATGGCAGGTTCGATCACATATGGCCAATACTCATCAGTCATATTTTTTTCTCACTCTAACTTTCTTTGTTACTTTGTCAGTGTTTAGCTGTTAATAGACTCTTCTGTCTTGGAAGCTACTCAGGGAAGTATATAGTGACTCTATTAGAGGTACATAGTGCGTCGACCAACCTCTACTTAAGAAAGTATAGTTTACTGGATACTAATGAAAAGCAATTTCTTTCCCTCATGGTCTCCCTAGAGCTAGGGGACATATATTTATCGTTCACAATTAAGACCAAGTGCTCATACCCAACAACGGAAAGAAATCAGACTTTGAAACTAAGACAAAAACGCTTTTAAGCATCATTAAGATTGAGAAAGTCCGGTCTGATCGAAGAATCTATGGGAAAAGGATTTCGCCCTAAAGCGGGCTGATTGTTGTTTCGGGGCACTCAAAGTAGTTCTTAGGATTGGCTGCGATTTTACACGTGGAGGGAAGGTGGGATCACCACTGTTCGCCCTACTTAAATAGTAAAACGACTCTATAAGTAAATAAGTGAACGAAATACTATTAAAGGATACATGGTCGCGACTAGAAAAGAGTAGGCTTTGCTGTTGAGCTGCTCGCCGGGTTCGCCTTTCGTCTTTAAGTAGCGCCTTTTGAAGTGAAAGCTTATGTTCAATTTAGTACAATACAAGCAAAAACTACACCAAAGTGGAAGTGGAAGGGCCACTATAGAAGCTAGAAGTAGCCTATAGTAGTAGGCCTAACCAAAGCGTCACGACATGTTGTTGATATTGATTGAGTTGGAGGGACGAGGGTTTACTTCATCCATCCATATGGAACGCGGTTATTCTATCTTAAGGAGGATTCTAGTCATTCTTAGAAGGGGGGATTACTTATTAAATTAAAGGGGGAGGTCCTTTATTAATCTTTGTGAATCTGGCATCACTAGGTGAATCCTCCTCGTCGACAGCCACCAGTTGCCGGACTAGCTTTCCTTGCCTTACTCCTCTTTTGATTTAATCTCTTTCTCGGCCTTACTCCTGTTTGGTATATTGTTCAACTTTTTCCCTCTCTTGGGGCATTCAAAAAAATGAAAGTGAATCCGAGTCCGATAATGCAGTAAACCTTGGAATTAAATAATGCATTCCATTCGCCCGGCGTGTCCTTAAGATCTTAAGATTAGAAAGGTTTTTTCTTACCCTGGCTTGGCTGTTCTTCCCGTTGTAGGTTGAGCGGAAAAAGTTCCTAGACATGGCTTCTTTCCCTCCCTATTGGGAAAGCTCAATATCTAGTCAATTCAATCATGCATGCGTTTGGAAGCTATTACACTCACCAACCATAGGAGGCGGCTCCATAGCACGATAAATTCAGCCGTGAATGATTGTAACCTTCGCGGTATATTTGAAATCTTTGTTTAGTAGCGCGCTCTTGCTTCATTCCACGAAGGGATTCAGAGTGATCAACCAGTCATCTTTTTAGCTAGGAGTTGATATATTTAAAAATTACTTTCGCCCTCCACCCTATAACTCTATGCTTAAGTTATGAAGAAAGAATGTAGAATCTTATTAGATCGTATGGAACTTATCTTTATATGCTATGGAAGGAACTATTCCCTTGCCTATCTTGCTTCAAAAACGATGCTTCCTTAGCCGTGCGCGCCAAAGACCATGACCTCTTCTAACCCCACCCTCTGTCCATGGAGTGGAATCTTCTCTTCACGCTGTTCCTTCGAGCTGCGCTTTCTTTTTCTTGTTCGCTTTGAAGCTATATTGGTTATGCCCTTATATAGCCCTGTGCGTTAGCACAATGTTTCTTTCTACTGCGTCATATTTTCAATCAAAATAAAAAACTTCCTTCCCAGGATCAAGAGCCTCTGTTTAATCTGTGTCGATTTATTCTCCATTAGCATATGCTTCATCTGCTTCTGGTTAATACCTTATGAACCTAGCTTCAACTAATTCTTATGCGTATGCTTTTGCTCTAGCTATGTATCACTTATCATTTTCTTCTAGACGACATGTATAGGCGGATTCCAAGTCAATCCTTTTGTTCGCTGCTTCATTGCTAGCTGAAAGGCTCTCTATTGCTTGTTTTGAAGCGGACGATTCCGCCTCATCGGTGTCAACCTCTATTGTCAAATCGGTTCTAGAAAAACCCCCTCCTTCCCCGGAACAGCAACTAAAAGAGTGAACTTCCCGAGCTCACTGCCTCACACCATTGGCATTGAAGAATGTTCTTAAGTCTTAGCTTAGGTCAATGAGTTCCTTGGAAGGAATTTCCCGGGATCAGTACTCCTTTAATAAAGCGTCGAAGGGGCTAATTTGGTGAATCATAAGCAGTAGCAATAGGACCAAGCATTGAGAAGGGGAGACTAGTAGGAATCCTTCTCAATTCAATAGAGTCTGGAGCATTGCTTTATACTGATTCACGAGGATTGATAAAGGGCCTAGATAAGAAAGAAGAAAGGTGAGTTTAGACTTTATCTCACAGAATCTGGACTTTTTCTAAGAATCTTTAGTTGGCCTTTGATGAGAGAAGAATTCTTTTGTCGATTCATTAGTCAAGGTCTTAACAGAACTTCTCACCCACTTCCATTAAAAAAGAAAAGAAAGATTTCATTTCATTGCTGCTTATAAAATTCTTTCTGCTTTCTTAAAGTAAAGAAGGCGGGGAGCACCTTCCTCATGCATCTCAGCTCATGGATTGATGCTCGTTCCATTCTCTATATTCTCTTTTGACTTTGACAGGCTTCGCCTGGCCCTACTATCATGTCAGCATGTTGCTTGTAAGATCCTTTCGCGCATTCAGTTAAATGCTTTCTCACCTCTGAAGCTGCCGGCATCAAACATAAAAGAAGATAGATAGAATTACAAGGGATGGCATTCTAAAAAATAGGAGCTGCATTAGTTCGAGTTGAGCACATGATCCTTACTAAGTTCAGGTTCGCTGAAAACCAAGGGATTGGGGTATGAAGGAAGGAGGATATCCCTTCCTTCCGATTGAGGGCGGAAGCCTTAATTCACTATATAGGTCGAAGGGGATCAAACCCATTTTACTAAGAGAGTGGTTGAGCGCTTGTATGACTTGATGAGCTCCATCTTATCTCAATCAAAGAATTGAAATGGGCCCTTGTAGATTGAGATTTGTGAGTTTAACTTAAATACATGGTAATGAGATCATAAGCCGAGATCATCAAGAGACCTCACCACAAACTAATTCACAAAAGGGGAACTTGGATTAAGACAACGATTTACCTATCCATGGAGAATATAAGAAAGGGGAACTCGTTCAGTAGCTCTTGCCTTTCATTCAAGTATCGGACCACATGACCGCTGAAAAGAAGATAAATAACATTCTATACTATGTAATGCAGCTCGGGATGAGAAGGCTTCTCCTCGCAATACAGTCCAATCTCTCTACGATGCCAGTCCTTGACCCCTTTTTCCTACGAGAGGCCGCAACAAGCCTCTTTAGCCTTCTGAAGGATTGAAGTCAACCTCTTGCCCTTCGTCTCTTCTTTTAGGCGGGTAGTGAAAACTCTCTTCTTTCATGCCTGAGCCTTGGATCAACGAACTAGCGAATTCAATCATTCATTCATTTGTTTACCCTCTCCCTCATATTAAATAGCTTCTCCTAAAAAAAATCTTGGGGTTAGCATTGCAAGGATTAAGCAAGGGCACCCTCTTGTGCTCCACCGAAGGGAAATGGGCGTGGATTGGGTTGGACTTCATTGGTTAAAAGAGACTGGGTACCCATTAAATGAAGAAGCAACTGGCCCTTGGGTCTTACCTTCCTAGACACTGCTAAAGCTCAATAAGGAAGCCGATCGATGGATCCATTCTGCAGTAGTAGGGATCAACCAAGATGAGCCAATAAGTCCATGTCTTGCTCTCCATCTCTGGTCTTGCCTTTCTACGCGATTTGTGTTAATTTGATGATTTAGTGCATGCCTTAATCTTGGATTTCAACTCACCAAAAGAGAGAACTAATGGTCTTCCAGCCTTCATCTGTCAAAGTGCTAAGAAAGAGGATCGGGATAAGACCCACGAAGGAAGTCTCGCCATAGAGTCTAGGTCGAGTGCCTTAAAAAAGGGAGTCCATTAAATCAAGAGTAAAGCCAATTAGCGGTGGATTTGGAGTTCCCCTCCTTCTCTAATATCCGCTTGTGCGTGCCCTTTGGGCGCCTTTTTACGTACGGTGCTTCTTTATGATCTCAGCATCCGTCTTAAACACGCTCTACCTAAGCCAACAGGAAGTCAATCTCACTGCCCGGCCAAGCCCTTCCATTGTGAAGCAAGTCAGTGTCTATTGTTTCTTGGTCCCTTCCTCTGCCCGGATGTTCGATCGCAGGATCTATGAAAAGAACATAACACTACGAATTCCTAACCCATTAATCTTACTAAAATAGAGATAAGGATTCGAATAGTAGACACGCTACGATCTTTAGTATTGTAGTTTTCCCAAAGAGAGGGGAAAGCTAGAAGGAAGGGAATGAGCTAGAAGAGGCCTGATGTTTGCAAGGCAATTCAATTCTAACTGTCCTAAAAGGGTACAGAAAGGAGGGAACTGATTCCCCTATCTTCTAGGGTTAATGGGCGAGTTAGGGGAGGTTGAATCCGCTTTTAGCCTTCATGCTTT